>VZTA01009178.1:16479-28503 GCA_013398855.1 Mohoua ochrocephala | reverse complement strand
AGTCTACAGTGGCTATAGCAATGACTGTTGAAAAAAATCTAGCAGCCAAAAATCATGGTACTGCTCCAGGCAATAGACCAGCAGGTCTCAGAGGCCTCATAATTACCTGGATGAGATGGCTTCTCACAGGTCCCATAGCTGATCAACATCCTCTGCTCTCAAGAACTTGCATTTGCTAACTGCCTATCTGGCTAAATGGCTTTGTTCTGCTTTCTATCATACTTTATTGATAGGAAAGGAAAAACTGGCAACTTAATGATTTGCAAGTAGTTGGGCTGTCAGACAGTTTTTCCCTGAAAGCCCGTTCAGTGTCATTTCCCTGACACATCTTGGAGCAAAACCATTCTGTAATGGTCAGGGTAATGTGGACTCTCAAGCATTCTGTATTCCAAAACATACACAGAAAATCTATCATTTTTTCTCTGTACCACCCATGATTGCAGGAGGAATGGATTGCTTACACAGTACTCATTTTAAATTACCAGGTACAAACAGCTTTTTTATCTGTTCAAACACAGTGACATGAAAAGTTATTTAAAGTATAGGGGAGAAAAAAGAAAGACACCGAAGCTTGCAAAGTATGGCAAGGCAAAAAGTGATTCTTTGAATCAGATAGCTCATTTTGTGTGTTCAAAATAGCACCTTCAGATATGGCTCTGGCCTTGGCTCGTTTTGGCTATTGCAACTGTTTTAAATTTAGTGTGGAAAACGCGTCCCACATGCCAGTTCTTTTACAGCACTGAAATAATGCCATTTCTTGATCAGTCAGGCCAACAGGATTACCTGGTTGTTAATTGTTTGGGTTTGGCTTTACTGAAAGATTTTCACATTTAAAAATAAGCTCAAATAGATAAGCAGACACACTGATTCTGTTCTCTTATTCTACTTCCTCTTAGATTTGCCAAGTTTGCGCTGGTTCTCACTAGCAGAATGAATCCTATATGGTGGGTAGAGAAAAGAAGCCCTATATATTTCTACAGGTAGGACATGTGCTCACATGAGTTTTACCTGAACTAGAATTTCAACTGCTAGTGCATGGTTTGCTTTAGGAAATCTCTCTGTTAGTGCAAACAGAAACTTAAAACAGGGGAAAGACTTTTTCGAGAAGGCAAAAGCCTAGAATAACATCTATTTTGAGCACCCATTTTAAGATCACTTTAGAAAATATATACTACTATTATTTTTATTTCATCATGGTTTTTCCTCCTTTATTTAGTCATTTACACAGTATCCATCATGATAAAATTTAACCATCTGTACTATGTCACACGAGCCAAATATTCCTTCTAATGAAGTTCCTTGGGAATATTGTCATTAATTTCCAGCTATACTGGGAATTTTTCCCAGTGTTTAAAATTAAGTAATGTCTTTCATCTCCGGAGATCCTCAGAGTTTCTCACATGCTGTGGACCTGCCCCCAGTCATACTCAATTCTTCAAAGAATTTGGCTGCAGTGATGGGATTTAAGTTTTAGTTCAGCACATGCAGTGTTGGGTGTGTATATATAGTGTTTTTATATCAAAAGCAAACATGTTTTGTGTGAGTGCTTGAGCCTGTACACGCACAAAGGCAGGCTGTGCGTTTTAAAGAGTCATTGTTTCATTTACTGGCAGAGCGTAACACGGGAGAGGCTGACGGGAGGCAACGGAAATATTAGCTATTTTGGCATGAAAGTCAGGAAGATAGCTGAGATCCAAAGAAGAAATTTGATGCTTTTTCACCATCTGCAAAAGGATTTTTCTCAGCTGGTTGGTACAGGCAGCTACAGACCGCAAGTGAGCTCATGCCTGTGTCTGTCTCATAGAGCTTCCTGCTGCCGTTGCTGGAAAGCCCATTTTCTCTCTCTGCAGTTTCAGGCAACTTTACTAAGGAAGGACTATGACAGTATGGAAGTGGAACATTTAAGAGCTTCCTATGAGAGACCAGCTTCCAAGAACTATAGTTTTATTCCTTTTATTTAGTCCTTTGACTTAAGAAATAAGTTACAATTCAATTGCAATAGGAAACTACTGATAACCTTTCCTCAATATCCACGGCTCTTGTTGGAATCTAAACCTCACCAGCCACTAATAACTGCTCAAATTCTTCTTTACTTTCATCTGTGTTCTTTCTCTATTCTTCTTCTGGAGAGATGGAAGGGTTAAGTCCACATCCTCACAGAGGAGTAATAGTTCTCCCCAAAAGACAAGTCACAACCAAACTATTTAATTGTAAACGTCTCACGGAAGAATTGGTACACGAATGAGACATGACTTCATCCTTTAACCTACATGCTTCACTGGTCTAGGGAACCCTGGTGAGTTTGGCCCATTTTAGTCATAGTTGTCATGGGAGATCCTTAAAGACTTAGTAAAGTAGCTTTAAAAAATCTCCATACAGAATCCAGCATATGGTATATTTATTGGCAAATGTTAATCCCCTTAGGAAAAAGTTCTGTAGTAACAAATGATGAATTATGTGGCTTCAGAAGCACTCATGTCATCAAATGCACCACTGACCTTTTTACATTTTCAGGGGGATTTTCTGCTGTGTGCAGTTTCTCTGGTTTGGAAGTGAAGCAGTTTAACTCCGTGTCCTGCAGGAAACAGGTAATCAATAATTTCAGTTTTGGTTACTGTAAAAGGTAAATGAAGCCTTGTATATTTGTTGAGCAAGTAAGCAATACAGGGTTTAGCAAAGCTTAAGCAGGGCCTAAGAGAGAACTTGAATACTCGTAGTAGAAGGGCACAAAGTAGACTTCCTATACAGGAGAAAAGAAGTAAGAGTAGGTCAAAAAGGTCTTACAGTGCTTCAGTTTTGAAAAAAATAAATAAAAAAAAAATCTACTTTCAAGCATGTTTTCTGGGGGCAAGAAGCAAAACCGGGAAAATACCTCCATCCACCGAACAAGTCTGTTACAAATTTTAACAGGAGATGGCTACAAGGTAACCTGCAGTTAGCAACCAAGAGGTTGAGCTCCCGTTGCGGTTAGTCTGAGAGATGACCTGAATCTGTTGCCTGGATCCTGTGATTATAATTTTGGTCTTGGGCTTGTTTGGAGGTGGAAACTCTAGGAGCTGTACTGCAAACAGAGGAGGGCTGCCTGAAATTACCAGATTGAGAAAGGGAGCTGAAGATCAGGATGCAGTCATGTCTGGGCATTCTCATAACTTGAGACTAATCTGCCCACAAGAACAGCATCTGAACCATCAGTTCAGCAGAGTAAGATTGCTGCTGAAACCAGAGCACCTTTTCCCGCAGAATAGTTTTCCAAAACTAGCATTCTAGAGTATGATAGAAAGAAGCAGCTATTACCACGTGTATGTAACACACACAGCTCTGTGTTAACAGCCTACAGTCAGTGCTGCACGCAGGTACCCACTGGCTGCAGTACAGAGCTTTGACAAAGAATGCTTTCTTTTCCTCATTGGCCATAGACCATGTTAAATTCAAAACTGAACTCTGTGTTGAGCCTGATGATGAGTTTGAGTTCTTCTGTTCTTGACTTAATCACTACTACACTCTGCTTTACCCAGCAAGAGCTGGCATCAGGTAAGGCAGCCCCCATGGGAGAAATTGAACCTATATCTCACAAGGCGCATCAGTGCATCAGTGAAACAAAGGAATCCATAGCTGCAGTGATAATGTAGTTGGTTTTAGGCCTGGCTTCTCCCCGTTGCTCTGCCTGACAGCTGAGAGGAACTAACAGAACACAGGGCTGCAATGCTTGTACCCAGCTGTGGACAGACAGGTAGCTTTTATCCCTGTGGCTGAACCTGTAGAAGGCATGTAAGTAAACATATAGGTAAGTTATCTTGATTGTAAGTCACTTGTGTAGTAGATATCAGCACAATTCTGAGGAACAGCTAATTTTATTTCACCGAGTGTTGCACTACATGGCACTAAAATCCCTGCTAGGAATTGTTCAGTGAGTAGTCAGAGGGAAAGAGTGAGCTGTCGACTGGACCACCACTACTGTTTCTTGCTTTTGATGTAAATGCTATCGGGCTTTTCTCCATGGCTTGTCTGGGCTGCATCATGCTTCACCGTAGAAGCTGAACAGATTGCAGGTCAAGCTTAGCTAGAAGTGCCACCTTCACCATTTTTGTGAAGACTGACCATAACCCCAGAAAGCTGTCCAGAAAGCCGTGCACTTCTGCAGCTCCTCTCCTCTCTTATGCCTCAGGATGCTGTCCCGTTCCACTCTAAAAAGGGAAGCCGGAAGGGTTCTTTTGATAGATTTTTCTGACGAAAAACCAAGCCCAAATCCGGCAATATTATATCTGAGAACCATTTATTGGAATTAATTAAAAAGACAAACCCAAAGACAAACACACGAAAAAAAGAAAACCAACTAAGTGTTCTTACAAAAGGAAGGGGGGAGGGGAAAAAAAAAAAAAACCAAACAAGAAAAGGGGGCAGAGAGAGAAAAGAAAGAGAGAGAGAAACAGGAGACAGGGGAGAGCGTTACCACAGAACCCCGGCTACGTGTTCGGCAGACGGAGCGTGCGTGTTGCGAACTGCGCGGTGCGTTTGCGTGGCTTCCGTGGCGGGTTGGGCGCGATTTTTCAAGTGGCGGCAGCGGCGAGGTTCTGACGAGGCTCCAGCTGCAGGAGGCGGCTGCAGAGCACGAGGCAGCTCCCAGGATCAGCACAGCAGGGTGAAGCAGGAAACAGGATTATAGGGAAGAGAGTGCAAAGGCGGGAGCAGAAGGGGCCAAACTGACCCTCCAAGTGACCCAAAGCAAAAGGCAAAGACAAAGACAAAGACCCCATAGCATTGTGGCTAGCTGCTTTTATGGGTTCCCAAACTCCTCCCCCAACTCAGTTTTGTGGGCCCGTTTTGGTGGGCATTTTTGGCGGGCATTTTTCTTCACTTCATTTGTGACATATGTTGAGGCATATATATTGGTCCCTCTCAGATGCCCATACACATCCACAGGGAATGCTCACCAGAGATCTCTCAACCACCTCTCTTATCCCTGTTGCTTACCCTCAGGCCCCAAGGTAAGTAGGTGCTTTGTCAGCACCCCAGAAACAATCCTTGAGGTACCACTAACCCAAGAAGTATGAGGCAAACAAAGCAAACCTGTGCCAGCACGGGCACACTGGAAAACACAGTAATTTAAGCAGACTGAATCGCTTGGGACTGGGGTTGCCAAGAGAATTTTTGGGCCATGAGAACATTTATACACCCTGGGCCTGGGCTGCCTTCTCCATCCCATCATGACTTCCAGCCCTAATTGATTGGAACTGCCAAGCCTGGCTGCCAAGCAGAATATTTTTACAATCCTGGTTCTATTTATGCACTGACAAATACAAAACTTGGTGTCAGAAAAGAAGCTGTGAAGCAGAACTGCAGAAAAAGAAAGGATTTGGCATAGTGGACTATGAAATTATGAACAAGGCACTGAGGGGTGGTGCCACATGTTAGTACTGGGCCTAGTGTGAGCGAGTGCTGAGAGCACATCTAGAAACATGCCCGTACAGGTCTCTGAAACACCCTTTGGCAAGACGCTTTATTTTGAAATATGCACTGGCCTCTGCTGGAGATGAACTTGCTTTTCTGCTTTCAATCTGGTTCAGAGACAAATGACACCCAAATTTATCACCTTTATCAGAGCATTTTAAAGCATGGAACCAAACCTATTACAAAATGAAAACCATAAAGGATCTCAGTAGAAGCAGAATATTTTTATTGTCTTTGACAGAAAAAAATAAAGTGTTTTGGAAAAAAACCCTCTTCTTTCTCAGTCAGCAAGACAGCCTTTTTAGCCATGGAGGGAAAGGTAGCGTCCTGGTTTGATTTCTTCTGCTAGCCAGAAGAATTGGTGCATGTCCACTTGTGATAAGGGAATCACCTTGGAGGACCACAATGTTCTTAAGGCTGTTTTTTACACCAGTACATGACAACCTAGGCATTTATAACAGCTGATCCAATCTAAAACATCTTTTCTCTTTCATTGCTACCTTAAAAAGACACAAGAATAGTAACACTTCTCTCACAACAGCTCCTCGGCTCTGCTTCTGCTTCTTTACGAGCTTGTTTGTTACACTTTTAATCAGATGGGGCCGTCTCTCCAGTTACGCTTGCTGTACTTTTATGTATGCATCAGGCTTAAATGACACACTTGGTAAAGTCCAGAGAATATCTCGAGTAGACCCTAAGAGATAGAAACGTGAGGGTATTCTGTAATGTGATGATTTTTACTATATCCGAGTTTGGATTCTCTCTGCTGTTTGGTATGATGAACTTTCAATTCCTGAAAGTCTCCTGAAAGTTCCTACAGCACAGGCTGTCTGCAGCTGCTGATCAGGCTTCTAGATCAAAGAGTAAAAGTAAGAAGTGGGTGCATTTCCAATATTTGGTAAGAGCTTATGAAAAGAACACTTTCTATTGGTTTCCTGACTGTGGCCATCAGCAATGAGGTGCCCGGGCAGAGACTGGAAGCAGATAAACTCATCAGAGGACAGTAACAAAGCAAGGAGGTTAAGATGCTGTGTTACTCATTGAGTAAATACAGCTGCCATCACAACAGTGAAGGCAGACTGACCCAGAATTGGTTTACTGTAGTAAGATCAGCGCCCCTTCTGATGCATTAAGTAGGTGATCTGATCTTTTATGTGATCCACCAGGAGTGTTTTATAAGCAGAACTGCCACGTAGTCATTTGTCACTGCAGGACTGGGAAGAGGACTGCTGAGTTCTGCCCTTCCGTCTGCCTCCAGTTATGAAAATTGATTGTGTATTGATTGTATGGTATATTGACTTACTGTTAACATCATAAATAAGGACTGTAAATCTGCCTACTTTTTCATAGCTAAGATAAGGGACTGCCTACACGTGAAGAGTGCCCGACTGTGTTTTCACGTCCAGGCTTCTGTAGCAATAGCTATGAAGGGGGAGAAAAAATGCCCAGCCATTTCATATGACAGAGCATCGGGCTGGGGCACGGCCAGGCAGGTAGCTGCGGGCGCAGGAGGTGAAAATATCCTGTGAGGTGACCTAATCACCTCTTTCTTCCCACCAGCCTCACTGGAAAGAAGACATGCCAAACCGCCCTTCGGCGTCCCTCCAGCAGCTGAGAAGCGAGGCTTCAGCCCCGGTTCTAAAGCAGCGCCGCCGGCCGCGTGCAGGAGCGATGATTTCCCTGGAAGCTCGTTTCCACAAAGCAGCAGCAGAGGGGGCCCTCGCCCCGCGGAGAGGCGAGGCTGCAGCGGCAGGCGGTGGCGGAGGTGTCCCCGTCCCCCGGGAGCGTCCCAAGCCCCGGAGGCGCGGGAGGGGCCGGGAGCCGCAGGGAGCTCGGCCGCCCTTCGTCCGCCTCCGCGCTGCCCCGAGCCCTTCTCGCTCGCCGGCTTCTTCTGCCGCCTGCCAGCGGGGACGGAGCGAAGCGGAGGAAGGAAATAAAATTTTCAGGTGCCGCCCCTGAGTTAAAGGGTGCGCTGGAACGCTGCTGCCGTCGGAGGTAGCGTGCTCGCCCTCTGCAAAAATAAAATTAAGCTTAGCAACCCAGGAGACGCGTCACTATGAGCAGCCGTCTTTTTCCGGCTCTCCCCTCGATCCCCCTTCCCTGCAACACGCAATCTGAGAAAACACCTCTCCCCATCACGCCCCAGTGACTTGTGCAAGCACATCTGATGGTTTCGCCACGTTTACTAAGGCACAGTTTGGTTTTGCATGTTTCTAGAATGGGCAGACCTCAAAGAGAAAATAAGAGAAATTCAGTGAGATTTAAATGCTTCCTCTGTATCCAGGAAAAACCATCCTCAAAGGGTGTAATTTTCTCAGTCTTGTCTGATTTTCCAGGAAAGTAATTTATTTGCAACCATCATAAATCGAGATTCTGAAATGAGGACTCTCCAGAATATTTGTCCTTTGCTTATAAAGTGTATTGGATGAAAATGATAAAAAAAAGATACAGAAAGAGTTTTCTCTAACAAAGCAGCGGTTTTTTTAATCATACGTAGAATCAAAGGAAAGGTAGTGAAGAATTGATTTATCACTCATCACTAGAATTCATTTTATCTCTGCGTCTGATTCCACAGCACAGCATTGATGCCAACAGGATAGTGCACAGAAGTATTCGAGAGGAAACCACTGCAATATCTAGTCTTAAATTATGATCATGATTACAGCCATCACTGCAGAACAGTTTGTTTTTGTAATTATCATTTCCTGAGATTTCATGTTCTCTACAGGAATAAAAGAGTGAAGAGTTGTTATGTATAATTCAAACTTGTTTCATTTGTATTTAACAAGCAAGAGCTATGTACCTGATCATAAAATAAAACCAATTCCTGATGCAACAGCCCTACTATTCAGAGACAAGACAGAAACAGAAAGGGAAGGAGCAATGAATGGCGAACCCCCGCAGTTTTACTTACTTTTGATGTTTAACCTTTCCCCGAGTTTCTTCCTTATGCAACCATCTCACTTCTGGGGGCCATCTTCAGGTGCAGTACATTGTATTTGATTCCTCAAATGAGCCGAAAGTTTCATCATGACCTGGAAAAGAATTTGTGTGGAAATTGTAAAGTACTTCCTTTTTACCTTTTTTTAAAGTGTCAGGGTAATAAATAGACTGCAAGGAAAAAAAGAGATAAAAGCCCCAGGACATATATAATCCTGTTCAAATAATAATAATTTTTATGCATAAAGGAGCTAACATTGGTTTTGAGAGTTTTGAAGTAGTCATTGGATTATTTAAAAGCTACATATAGTGTGTATTTCTGAAAATTTTTTTCTCTACAGGAAAATGTACAAGAAATGGCAAAGTTAGTGCACAGTTGATCTTTATGGAGTACATCTTTTTAAGTATAAGGGAAATATCTGTATATTTTTCAAACAATATTTTTGTGTGAGTAATTTTGTCATCCTGCTCTTTTGGGGATTAAAAAGGTTTTGTTTCTTTGCCAAACACCGAGAGGATAGAGAGAATGATGCTGACTTTACTCTAATGATTCAAATGGAGTCCTCAAACTGTCAGAATTGTTGTTTTGTCAGCATAATCTGCTTTGGATAAACAGGGAGAAGACAGTAGGAAATGCTAAAAATGAGGTAAAAATGAGGAAAAGCACAACTTAAGATTCTGAGATCAAAGTTACCTATCTTCTCCAGAGTTGTGCAGCAAATCCATTTTCTCATCCATGGGAAAGCATGAGAAGGTGGCACCAAGTTGAACTTGCTCACGACCAGCTGGGGCATCGGTGTGCTGCGCACCGCAGCACAGCACGGATATGCCCATGTGCCCCTACAGCACCAGCTCCACAGAGACTGGGGTCTGAAATGGGATTTGTGGCTCCTTGAGCTCAGGAACATTTGCAGGTCCCTGCTTTTTGCATGTTCCTCTACCTATTGTCAACTCCTTGTGTAAGAAGGTTTGCCCACCTTCCTCTCCTTAGGCAGAGTGTGTCTGAGCAGTAGCGGCAGAAGTGGAGTCACGAGGAGGCAGAGCAGCCATCAGGGAGGGAATGGACTACTTTTGGAAGAGCCACGCAAGCAGACCGTGAACATGGAGAGTGGAAGGTTTTCTCTCTGGCTGGAAAGACAACAGGTGAAAGAAAGGAAAAGCCAGAAACCTAGACCATTTACTTTCACCCACATGTCTCTGCGACCTTTGGGTGACATCATGTCACCCATCTGTCAGCCTAGAGCTATGGAAGCATTTGATGCGCCCATGTGTCAGTGGATAGCCAAAAAGCATAAGGAGGCTGAGACTGGGCTGGCAATTATCACCCAGTGATGCTGAACACTGAACATGTTTCTAGTGACCTTCATGCTCCAACTTTCACTGAAACCAGTCAATGTTTCTAATGCTTCTCTGAACTGGGGAAGGAATCAAAGCACTGCTGCTCTGAGTTTTCTGATAAAAGTACAGAGTTTTCTGATAAAAAGTACAGTTTTCTGATAAAAGTGGCAGAAAAGGTATCTGACAGCCTTGAAACGTCACGTTAGCAATGTTCCTCCTCCCAGCTCCGTGCTCAGTGCTGTACTAAGGTGTCACTTCTGTCACTTTCCCATGGGCTGAACACTAGAGATGCTGTGGCTCTGTTACAGTGCATATCTACCCCGAAAGAGCTAACCTTCTTTGATACTTTATGTGTCATCCATATTATCATGCTTCAGAGTTTTTACTTTTCAATGGGTCCTGATTTTACAGTAAGCCCTATGGAGGGGAATAATAAATAGGCGTGAATAGAGTAATGATCTGAGATCTGGTCTTTCACAGCATTCAGGGAAACCATCCTTTTCTGGCTTGCATTATGCTGCTGAGATGCTGCTGCTAACCTGATACTATTTCTTGTCCATCTTGACTAAAAAGGTAGCCTTTGATTTGGAAATAGTACATTTTTTATTTTAAATGGAATAGGAAAAAATTGATTTTAAGCCCTAATTGCATACATGTCAAATAACATGTCACATTTAAAGGCTGTTGTGGGAGCCAACTGGTGTAATTGTATATGGATAGTGTTATCTAATTTACTCTGCTTTGTATGATTTACTGGTATGTTTTGCTGTGGGTTGCATTATTTAGTTGTTTGATAATCTCTTTTCTTTCTGCTGTGATTTATGACATGGCATTTCTGCTTGTTTTATACCAGTGTGTTATTTTGTCAATCAAAATCTCTTTGTGCAACAGCAATATACAAAAAAGATCGTGGAGAACAGCCCATGGAGCGCATCTAATGCTTACTTTAAACAGATTATTTATGGCAAAATATATCAGAGGAACCAATTTGCAAAGCAATGGTTGGTTATATGTAAAGAACAAATGTTGCAATCAGCACTCA
Source organism: Mohoua ochrocephala (assembly GCA_013398855.1). Taxonomy (NCBI): domain Eukaryota; kingdom Metazoa; phylum Chordata; class Aves; order Passeriformes; family Acanthizidae; genus Mohoua; species Mohoua ochrocephala. Next base: position 17,735 of record VZTA01009178.1, on the reverse strand, counting down.
ATGGGTTTGCTTGTGTATGTGTTGTGGATCTGTACAGTTGTCTAAATGATTAATGGGGACAAAATGAAAACTCTTTTTTTCCCTTTTGAGCCTTTGTACTTTTCCCTTCTTTTTCCTGACAGTGGAGTCATATCTTCTGTCTTTGCTGCATCACATCTCCTCACCTTTCCAGCCTCCTCTGGGACCAAGCACAGAAGGAGTACAGGGCCCGGCTGTTGCCTTTCTCTGCTGAAGGCTGGGGAGGAGCAGAGGGTTTTGTCTGCTTTGGTGGCTGTGTGCCCCTGAGGTATAGATGACGAACAAAAAGAGGATGGAATATATCCTAAGTGTTCAAGGCTGTATGCTCAGGAGGCTGCGTATGCAAGCCAAAGGCAAGGCGTAGAAGAATACATTAACTGTGGTCCTCAATATCTCCTAGTGGGATGAGAATGCCAGTGCACCTTTTGATTGCTTTCTACACAATTATCAAACTTTGCGGTTCACAATACATAATTTTACAAGCTCTTTATTGATCACTTACTGAGTACTTTATTTGTGAGAAGGAAATGCAAGAATTTACTGAAATGAAAATGTACTTTAGACTTGTGAAACGCATGGTTTACTATAAGCTCTCCACGAAATACGGCAGTGGAGTGACAGCAACACTAATACTCTAATACAAAATAGAAAGAGCAATCTGTAAGCTAATGTTTAAAGGAAAATTATAGTGTTTTCCATTTTATTAGAATGAATTCTACTAAGACAAGCACTCATTCAGAAAATCAGCTTGAGTACTAAACAGTTGATTGATGATGCATAGTACATGCAAGCAGTCTTCTTAGATCACCGCAGAGGGCATAAACTGTTAAATTACTTCTGCTCAGGTTTGTACCTGTATGGATTCATGATCCTGCTCCCAGCAAAAGCAAAAATCAAGTTGGCTTCCGAAGACTCAAATTCACCCATGCTATTAATTTACCAGCTTAAGCATTAAATCTCTGACTATGACCTCAGTTATTTACGTATGATTTAGACGTCAGCATGGTGCAATCAGGACTGTAGATGGTTACAAAGAAGACAAAAATAAATTGTATTTATTGAGAAGGAGCAAACATGCCTGAAGTAGCTTGGGAAGGTGGAGACTTCTTGTTGATCTCAAAGGGAATGTAAAAGAGAGCAATGTTGTATGAGGTGTACTTATATCTTCAACACCTCTCACATACTTGTCATGGGGAAAAAGTGAATCTGTTTTTAGAAAGAAACCTTGCCAAAAAAAA
>VZTA01009159.1:16606-27630 GCA_013398855.1 Mohoua ochrocephala | reverse complement strand
CCAACAAAACAAAACAAAAAAACCAACAAAAAAAACCCCAAAACCCAACAAACAAAGGAAATAAATCAAAACAATTGGTATTATGGTTGGATAAAGTACTAAATAAGTTTCCTTTTAAATATGTAATCAATTGCAGCTTGAAAATTTCTTCAGTCGTATTTCCAAAACCACTCTTTCAAAGACATAGAGGTTTCATATTGGCTCTTCTCTTGAAAAATATTTTTATGAGGTAATTTCTTACAGAGGGCTGGGATTTAGTCTTAGATCTGAATTAGGCTTCAGGATGAAGAGGAGGGAAGTTCATTTGCTGTCTAAAGTACAAAAAAAAATACTGAAGCAGAATTTCGGCTGGGTTTTCTCATATTAACTTACGTGATACAGTTTGACTTTATGTACAGTCATACCAACAAAATGCCATTTATAGCTATTTAGAAGTCACTTTACCATATTAAAATCTTGGTACAGAACCACATAATTTCAAGAACTTCAAAGGCTTGTAAGTGCCATGCTGTATTCTTTTTACTATGTATGATGCATAAAATGTCAAATTATAAAACTACATATATTATAAAGTATATATCAAAAAGTATAAGTTAGAAATATACCCGTTTTGATGTATAAAAATCATGATGTGGGGCTGTTCTGCAGGATAGGAGTGATACATTTGAATTTTTAATTTGGTTCAATGGTGATCACTGAGTGGGAGCTTTGAGGTGAGGATAAGATTCTGTGATCCCTTTGTGTGTTCTGGGATGCTGGAGACTTGGTCAAGGTGTTCTCACCCTTGGCTCTGTTGAGTTATTCTCCTGCAGAGGTGTTGGCAGAATATGAGTTTGAAGATAGGCTGGGATGTGTTACATGAAATTGCAAGTAATTTTACCTCTAATTAAATTGATAATCAAACCCAGTGGTTTTGAAATTCTTTTCTTCTATTGATTTCAGGGACACTGGTGAGATACTATTTCAAAAAAAACCTGGGAACAAAACCCCAGCATATTCAGGTGCTTTTCACTTTTAAGGATAAAGTATTTTGTAACTCGAAAGATTAAGACAAAAATTTCTTCATTTCTCTCAGGTCTTCACTTGCATCATCTAAAAGAGAAAGCATTATAAATTTATTATAACTGTGAAGAGGCATTAAGTTAACCAGTAGTTTCTTTCCTTCATTACAACCATTTTATTTATTTATTTCAACTATGTTTAAACCTGAAATTTAATTTTTGAATAAGTAAGTAAACATAGTTTTTTAAGATTTGTAAATTTTGGGGTGCTCTTGTGTTTGATGCAATACATTTCAAGACATTTTGGAAGGTTTGGGGTTTTTAAAAAATTTTTATTTTTTAGACAGTGCTTTCAAAAATACGTGTCACATGCCCAAATGCACATAAGAAATGGATGAGAAATATTTTTACTTTTTAATGAGAATGGACTGTGAAATATTTATAGTTAAAATTTTTATACCAGACATGCACAATGGTTTTTTGTTTTTTTTTTGTTTTTTTTTGTTTTTTTACTCTTATCAAATATGTAATGCACTAAATTTTTGGTGCCAGGAATTATGAAAGACCAGACATCATTAGATTGGCAAAAATGGCAAACTGCAGGCTTCAGGGAATCTTCAGTTCTGGGGAGAAGGATCTTCTTTACAAAGAACTGGAACTTGTTCTGGGAAGAATGATCCAATTCTTTCTTCCCTTCTGGACTTTCACTGTTTCATAGTTTGAGTAATCTTAAGAAATTAGATTATGCATATACAGCATTAAAATTAGGCAAAGAAATTATAGTATAACAACATTTAAAAGCCAGTTGGTTGGGGAGGAATCTTAGATAAAGTGAAGAAACTCAGGATTTTCGCCACAGTCTCAATTTTATTTAGTCAGCTTCCCAAGTCTGGCATGTCATTGCTTCTTAGGTGTTACTATTTATTTCTCTATTATTTTTATAAACATAGGTGTTACTATTTATTTCTACATCGTTTTAGAAACGTAAGGGCTATGTAAAATTTGCCTGAGGAAAAAAAAAAGATGAGGCTTAAGCTGGCACATAGAGAAAGTATAATTAGACTGTAGCATAAATAAACATTTTAAGTGCTGTAACATTATATATGTATGAACAAAGTGTGTTTCTGTAACACACTATGAACATGAATACTCAGAACAGCATTGACTCATTCAGCGGCTGAATTTCTTCCTTCATAACAGCACCCTGTTTTGCATGAATTCTCATTCTCTCTGTGACCAATGCATGCATTGGTCATTCTTTTTTTGAGATTTAGCTGAGATAGAAAGAATATTGCTGAGATAGGGAAAAATGAAAGGTGTTAGAAAAATATGTGGAAACTAAGGGTTATAGAGCAGCCTCTCTAAACTCTAGGAAGATTAAAGTTGAAGAAGAAGTATAAATCCTAATCAGGTTTCATCCCAACATTTCCTGTCTGTGGTAGAGGTACTGAGAAGCATTTCAAAATAATATTTTAGTCTTGTGGCTGCCCTCTAGTCTCCTAAAGATGAATCATGAACATTTGTGGCTCTTGCTAAAATTAAAGTATCGGTTCTATTTTGTTCAACAAAGAAATAGTTTGGGTATTTTCTTCTGGTTGTAGACAGTTTAGAAACAGCATGTTCAGGCTCCATTGTTCCTGTCCCTCAAGTTTGCTTATAAAAAAGAGCACAGAGCAATTTTAAATTATGAACTCGTACAATCTGTTGGACACTTTTTTTACTCTGTCTTCTCTACCTCCTGTTTTCTCTTTTGTGTGTTTGTTCTTTTCCTCCCGCATATCCTACAGGTCAAGCTACATTAGAGTGTCTGCTAGGAAACATCACAAGAAAATCCTGAATGCTTGTTGAGTCAGATTAAAGATTGTTTCGGTGGGGCTGCAGTAGCCTCAGGTCAGCTCTTCCTGATGAGATTTATAGGATGGTTCTTCTGAGTTGGCTGCGTCCTCTCATTAAACCCGCTGTGCTGACACGGTGTCATGGACAGAATCGAAATGTGGGTGTGCGAGAGCCACCACAGCTGTTTTTTGTCTGAAATTCACAATTCAGATGACCCTGGGCTTCACCCCTACACTCACAAGGTGTCTGGGCAGCATTGACAGAGCACTGCATAGGCTGTGGCCATTGGGTTTATTTGGCAAAGAGTCGCTTGCTCCGGCTCCCATATGGAGCAGCTTTATCTTGTTTTAGCTGACAACTTTCTCTGTGCTTGCATAATCAGAGTAATTAACTGGGTGCCTGCTTCAAAGTTTCAAGAACCTGTCTTGGAGTTTAGCTGTTTTAAAATTTGAGAACTAGCAGAGGGACAAAATACCAGCAGAAAGTGGTGTGGTTTCTGCTGTGAGTGCCACATCAGTTGTCATCGTCATCATCATCTGGTAGCGTGTGGTTTCCAGGTTTTGTGAAAGCATTTTCATGTGGGGTACTAAAGTCAGCACCACATGAACTGCAGTAAGAGATAATTCTAACAGGAGGATATATGATAATATATCTAATTATGCCAGCAATGTTATCTGTAAGAGAAGTCACAAGAAATCTTGTTTTCTAAGTACGTTTTTTATGTAAAGGTCATTTCTAAAATGAAGTCTCATCGTTTTATAAGTTAGGGATAGCCATTTTGTAGCATTATCAGGGTATATGGAGGAGGAAAAAAGAAGTCTCCTTTTTTCCTCAAAGGAGGAAAAAAAAAAGTCTCCTTTTTGTAGCTATCTTCGTAAAATAAAATTAAGTACTTGAGCCATTCTAGTTTCAAGCTACACCCACTCAACCTACACCCTATACCCCAAATAATTTCCTGTGGGAGTCTGCTGGTTTGGGTTTGGTGTTTTTTTTTTTTTTTGAGTGGGGGCATGTTTTTGTCTTTTGTGGGGGCAGGTTTTAAAGCTTATAAAATATGTCTTAAATCAGTTTTGCCTAGGAAGGAAATTTTAACCGTAAGAAATCTGGGGTACACAGTAACCCCCAAGTCTGGATAGAATCAAATCAGCGTTCTGGCTGACATTCATAGTGAGGATTAACATTTCTGTTTGCCATGAAATAATTGTGTTACTTGCAGAAAAGGAATTTCACTGTTTGCAGCTCAAAATGAAATACAGTAGATATTGTAGTGCTAAGCTATGTTTATTTTGCATTCCCCAATTTAATGTGGAAAGCATTTGTAGTAGTTAAGCATCAAAACGTTTACTGAAGCTGCACATTCAGATCTTGTCTTTTCTCAGTAGACTGAGAATGGAATGGCATCAATGGAAAATCCCATAGATAGCTGTCAAAATGAACCTGTCAGGGCATGAGGCATTATCAGCCAAGAATCTTTATAGCCTTTGGATAGTTTGCAGTCATTTGGATCTGCAGTATTAATTCTGCATTACTCAATGTCATATATACATTATTTAACATATACCAAACAATCAGCTTTCTATGTTGATTCTTTGCTCTCCCCAGCTTCTCATTTTCTCTGAAAACAAAGCACTGCACAGAAAGTCTTTGAGATAAAACAAAATAACTATTTGGGAGAAGTGATGCCAGGTAAGGCCATAAGTGTCTTCAGGCTAACAGTATTGATTAGCATTTTTAGAGTTTGATAGCTAATAGTTCAACATTTTTTTAGCACAAATCCTCTGGTTTAACATGACAGCCACATTATTAATTAACAGAAATTGGAATGAGCGACTTCAACTAACTGCTAGATGCATAATTTATTAATTTATATACAGTATAAATAGTTCTGGGTGTATGCCAAAGGAATTAATAATCATAGGAATAATATCACGGAACATTCATATCAAGGAGACACGGTAATACTTTATTACAACGTTTGAATTAATGTGAAAAATTAACATCCTTATTGTGTGCTATGTTTATTGAAATTCAGAGAGAAACTGATAGTGTTAGAGACCTGGAATCGGGAGACTGCAACTCTGGAAAACACACACAACTTTAAGGGTCACCTTTCACTTTGCAATTGTGGAATATGTGTAGTGGAAGGAGCCTAACATTATGTTCTTTGGTTGGATGCCTGATGATTAAAAAAGAAAAAACAAACAAACAAACAAAAAACCTCAAAAAAAACCCCGACCAAAACCCCCCAAACCCAAACCTGCTATGAATGGCCTGTATTTATACCTTATTGACCTCCTACATGTCTCATATTTTTGTGTGTATTAGGGAAGAAAGTTAATATTTTGCCACACATGCTTAGCTGATAATTATGCTAATAATATTTGTTATTTAACGGGGAGGGAGATTAGCATATTTTTGTTATGTTTTACATTCTCTGATGTTTGAATCTGTGACACTTGAATATTCCGATGAGTTCTGGTTGTTAATTTCTGCTGTCCAGATTTAAATAACTCACTTTTGAAGTACTTTGCCCATTTATTAATTACTTCTCCAAGTAGACTGTGTGTAGAAACAGGACACATTGAAGGCAAACATCACCCAGGCTTCTACTCTGTGTTTTGTTATATTGAATCATTATTTTGCTCTCCTCTGATGGCACACAACAACTTTTCACATTCTGACTTTGTCTGCTGTGCCTCTGGACTCTCGAATATGGGCACACCAGAGGCTGCACAATACAGGTGTGGCCATGTAGTAAAGTTGTGTTTCGTCAACATCAAAAACAATGACAAATAATGACTACCAGAGCAGTCCTAGGAGGGTTATGACTATCTGTGGTCAGAACATAGTCAGTATATGATGATATATGGAAAATCTACTTTCCAAAAGACGTGCATATTACCTTTCCAGCTGTTATGTAATGCATGGGTGAGGTTTCTTTGGAAGAATGGACTTTGAAGTTTCTATTTTGAGTTTCTAAGAAATTCCCATTGTGAGGCATCTGTGCAATCTTGGGCTTTGTGAAAGACTTGAGAAATCCACCCTTATTAGGTAGATCTTCCTTATTATAAATGCATTTTCTTCTGTAGAGCATGACTTCTACCTTTTCTCCTGTTATGCTGTGATTTTTACTGTGCTTTTTTTATATATTTGTCTCTATAGATAAATTACTTTTGTTTCAGCTATGTTTAGTGCTGTATTTTAACTGCACTATTTGCGTAGTATTAATTAAGTCATTGTGTGAAGTGTAATTGCAGCAATTTTATGTGAAGTTTGTGGGTTTCCAGGAGTAGCAAATAAAATTGCTTTTGTTACTTGGCTATCTCTTAAATTCCCTCAGACTGACAATATTAGAATTCATCTAGAGCACCAAAGTCCTGCAATTTTCAAGAAAAAAATAAGAAAAATATGGAATTCTTATTAAAGAATCAGGTGTGGCTTTTTTGTTCAGAGGTCTGGTGCTGAAGCTGATAGAAATAAAGAGGGAAGTAGAGGCATTCAGAAGGCAGCAATCCATTGCTCAGCCAGGTCAGGAGCCAGGACAGTGCACAGGGTGATGCTCCTCTGCATGACTCACTCAAACCTGACTATTAAATCATCAACAGCTCTGGAATGAAAAAGGCTTCTGATAGACCCTCGGCTGATTTAACCCTCATCTGTTGGGAACAATGCTAAAGATTGTACAGTCCTTCTAACCTTCCTCTTATGGCAGATTTGTTTGGCTTATTCCCTCTGATAATCACAGAATCATAGAATACCAGTTTGGAAGGGACTTCGAGCATCATCTGCTCCAGCGTTTCTTGGCAAAAGCACGGTCTAGACTAGATGGCCCAGCCCCTCGTCCAGCTGGATTTTAAGTGTTCGGCATTGGGGAAGCCAGCACTTCCCTGAGGAGATTATTTCAGTAGCTTTTTGTTCTCTTTTTGTATAATTGGCCTCTTGTGTCCAGCTGGAACCTCCCCAGAAGTAACTCACACCCATTACCCCTCTTCTTCTCCGTGGGGCTCCTTGTAACAAAGGATTCTCCATCTTCTTTTTAGGCACTGTTTGAACATGGTGCCAAGGTCTCCTCTAAGCCTTCTTGTCTCAAGGCTGAACAAGCCCAGTTGTCTCACTCTCTCTCACGTGCCAGGCTTCCCAGGCCTTTGCTCATCTTTGTGATTATGCTTTTATGTTTGTAATCATGTTATTTTATTATGATCAAGCGGATGATTTTATTTTTGTTGTAGGACGATGGTTTTGGCTGAGCCTTCAGCAAAATGGTGTAAGTGTTTTCCGTGGGTTTATGTTGTATTGCAGTTACTCATTTTGTTCTGATGAGTATTTTGAAGCTGTGAATATCAGGTTTATAAGTGAACGTTGAAATTAGGTTTATAATTTCTAAGGGAAAATGGAAATGTTTACAGTACTACTTCAGCCTTCTTTTAAGATCAAAATGTTTAGTCCCATAGTTAAGAAGCTATGCTTTTGAAGTTGAAATTTCAAACTAAATGCCAAAGGTCAAAAAAGATACCACTTGGGTAGGGAGCAAAAAATTCTCAAAGTGCTTATAAAATAGTGTATTGTGTATAAGGGAATACACTTTCAAAGCAAAACAAACCACAAAGAAACATATTGAGTCATTGTTTTCTCCACTTCTTAATAGAGATATTTAATTATAAATTATGCTCTTGAAATTTCTATAACATCAAGACAGTTTTTGTATTAACATTTAAAGAAATAAGTATTCTTTTAGGGTTTCTCTTGGTTGGTTGGTTGGTTTTTTTTTTCGGCTGCAAAGAACTTGAAATTGTAACCCGAACTTCACCTCTTCTTCAGTATGTTCTGTGTTACTTTTAGGCAGGAAATCACAGAAAAAATTAGGATGTTGTCCTGAGGCTCCTGTACTGCAGGTGCAACTGTGTGATTGCTGTTTTGTAATTACTGTATAATTCTAACCACACATATGCATCAGATAAAATGTACAGTGTACTTCAAATAAGTGAAAGCCCCTTTTCGAGTTCAATTAAGTACTTAGTAATTTAGGTTGCTCTGTTATTTAGTCTCAGATCTACTCCTTGGTATGGTATTTGGTTTGTGAAACTCGGAGCTAATGCAGAATTTGTCATGCAGTTGGTTAAATTATTGCATAAAACTGTTGAGTAACAGTGCTGATTAAAACACTGAAATTAGAATTCCTTGAAATATGCAAAAAAGCTTTAAATGATTACAGAGGCAATGCCAACTTTAGTATTTTTGTTTTTGAAGTCTTTGAAGTCTGACTTTGCAGAACAGATTGTGAATCCCTGGCCCATTACACACCTGCAGAGATTTTGGTGTTTTATTTCTCTTGAGTGAAACAGCAGAAGCCCAAACCATGTTAATCACTGTCAGAACCAGTTGTATAAAATGCCAAAATGCAATGAACCAGGAACTTTATAATAAATATGACAATACAGTTTAAGGTGTTGTTTTGTTAGGCTTGCAATTTGTTGTAATTTATCACCTCTGATAGTACTGGAGGGGGAAAATATCTGGGACTTTCAAGTGATCCTTTCACTTGGAAGAAATGTTCCTGTATCTGTGGGCTGTTTTAAAGATGAAGGAAGGAAAAATGAAGTGCAGCTATGAGATATGTAACACATGTATTTTAAATACATTAAATTAAAATGAACTACAATTACCTGTTAATATCTACTTAACACATGGGTTCTACTTGAGATAAGATAAATAAGTTGCATCTTGTTTATAGAAAGGGGCCTATATTCTATTATTCTTCTAAACAATCAGCAGCTTCACCATATGAGAGTATTGGACTTTATATTACAGAAATGACACTACTAAAAGCTGAAGAGAAGAATGGTTTCAGCTACATGAACAGAATCCATCTTTTGTTTCAGTATCTATACTGCTCTTTTAAGTGAATTATTTTATCAAAAGTTACTTCTCAATGTGCTTTCTGAGCAACTTTGTAAAATAATTTTCAGAAGATTTTCTGGAAAAGAATTTGCTCCTTGACAGGGAGTGACAGTGTTGTTCTAGAACAGAACAGGATTGTTTTCTATTACACTGTCATGCATGCAAGTACAGTTCTTATCCTCTGGACTAGTGAACTCCTGAGTTACTTATCTGGGGGTGGGTGACAGATTCCTCTAAAAATGATTCAATTGAAAATGCAGGTGCTTTATGGCTAATTCTAACAGAATTTACAGATTCAGATTCTGATCTTTAACATGCACAAGCTTATGCAGATGTTTGACATAAAGCACGAGAGTAAGCAGGTTTGCTTCACTGAAACTGATATTACTGGTATTTACACTTAGAAATTTAATCCGGCAGAGTTTTACCCACTAACGTGCTTCTTCCCATGGCTTTGCTATTGTCTGCTGGCTCCAGATTCCAAAGGTTCCTTGAGGGCAGCCACTGAAGGTTCTTGCTTTGCTCCCACAGGAAATTTTCACTGCTTCTGGCATAGTCCTAGTGGAACTGTTGACCACAGAAGAATTGCCTCTATGTCTCTGTTTGTTGTTCCTCTTGTCTGTGACAGCTTCTTCCGTCATGCAGCTGTATTATGCTTCTGCTGAACCCCTCTGATGCCTCTTGGCATCATTGTAGCCCCTGAACCAGGTCATTGGCAGTTTAAACACTAGGGTATGACAGTTTCAGAGGTACTTGTAGCTCTGACTCTCAAATAAGTGATCGCTTATATGTTTTTTAAAGTAATTTTCAGTAAGGAGTCCTAAAACAATAATAGGGTAAACATGTTTTGAGGAAGAGTACGCATGATCTCCTTGGGAGGGAATCAGAAGAAGAAAAATCACCCAAAACCTGCTCCTGAAGTATATTATCAAGTTGGATGATTTTCCTGAATTTTTTTTTTTTTTTCCTGAGAGGGTTTTCCCAATCAGTGGTAAATCAATTGATATGTTTCTCTGCAAGGCCAATAAAAAGATTTTTTTTAATTGTTAGAATTAACTGTTACTTGTCACGCTGGTCATTTCCACAGTCTGTATCCCAAACAGAGATTTGAAGTGGATATAAATGATTTGTTGCATCTTGAGTTGACTAGGAAGGATATGTCCCTTGGAAGAGTGGTGAAATAAGTTCCCATATCTATCATACTTCCCAGGGGATCTGTATTAGTCATGTAGTAGAATCCATCACCCTTCAAAACCTGAAGCAAGTCTTTCACATGGAGCCATAATATTATTTATGGCACTTAACAGAGTTTCTTGTTGGAAGTCACCTGAAGTCACTGATACTTGATGACTCTATGGATAAGAATTTGCACTGAGAGCATTCTTGCCAAGTCCAAATTCATAATTTTACATCAAAAACCAATGTAGATCGAACAGTTGGCCTCACTTAACTGTGTTTGATATCTACAACTTTGTCACATATTTCTCTGTATTAGAATAATCCCTTTGGATTGCTGTCTAACAGCTCTGGCTTTCATGCAAGACATTGACAAGAAATTTGTCGCACTCCATTCTTGAAAAAAAATTTCTCCTCATGAAAGCCTAATGTTCCTGGGCTTGTTTCCCAAACTTTTCTTGATTTCTTGAATGTTGCTAACTTATAAGCTTCCTTCTTCCATAAGAATAATTGGGACAGTGCTGAATTTCTCTAGGTCAGTCCCTAGAAGAACCGGTCTCTCTTCACTAAGGAATGGCCCATGAAATTCCCCCGAAGGAAGCCGCTGCTGATGATCTGACTCCCTCTGAGGCACGTGGCTTTTATCCAGTTGCCGCTTTTACTGTCACCCATTATTATGTCTTTTAATAGTTTCCTTCCTTGAGAAATAAGTGCTTTCTAAGCCTATAATTTGTGGCCAAAAGTATCTGAATTTGCTCTAATCAGGCAAAGTTTTGATTTTAGGAAACTTTCACATTCACCATCACTTCCTCTTCTGCTTTTTACTACAACGGTGAGACCTACTCTTACTTCATGCATGATCAGAGTAGTGAAAGTGAATTGCTTTGCTATTGTTTCGCTGAATGTCTTCTGTCCTAACAGAACAATAGGGCAGAACATTCAATTGTTACCTGAACATGTGTTTTGGTATGGCAGGTTCTTTGTGATTTCTTCTGAAAGCCAGAGAAGATTTTGCTGTGAAGTAGATCTCTGCTGAATGGATCTGAGTTGTAACAAGGTCTCAAGATAGTGACTTTAATCTGGTTCCCTGTTTGCTTCTTGTTGTCTTCTTTT
>VZTA01009159.1:0-16572 GCA_013398855.1 Mohoua ochrocephala | reverse complement strand
TTTTTTTGCCTTTTTTCTGCTACATCTGCTGCACCTGTGTGATAAGGTCTCTTATGTTTGTTTATCTTTTGATGAATGAGTTCTAAAAGTCTTTTGCTTGAAAGTCAAACAACAGTCTTGTTTGAAAGTGTCTTGTCTGAAATACCATTTTGGGATCCTGCTGTTCTCTTTGAATTTGGCTTTAAATGAACTCAGGAAAGAATTGGATATCTATGTGAATGGCTGACTGACTTTTTACTCACTTTTTCTGAACCTTTCACCGTTAAAATCCCTCACTTCAGAGGGGTAAAAAAGAAAGCTCTGCGTGATATGCTTATGAAGCATGCATGCAGTCTAGGAATTACAGGTTTAGAAAGTATACATCTATTACAGAAAACATGAGCCTGTTAGGCTCTATAACCAGTAAAATGAAAGGGGAAATGGCCAGAAGGTAATGAACTTATCTAATTTGGGCTCCTCTTCAGGAACCTCCCTCTTTCCAGTGGGCTCTCCCCCCTCATCATGGGCGATAAAAATGAAGTTGAATTGCAACTCTACAGCAGAAATCTGTCTTTAAACCAACAGACCACTGGTGTGAGGAACTCCTTGCCACAGGGTTTTGTAGATGTCAGAGAGTTTATGTAAGCTAAAAGGGCAGCAGTTGAGTTAGAGATGAATAAGGGCTCTCAGAGCAATTAGATTGAAAGATACAAACTCCAGCATAGCATATCCTTTAGTGACACCTTTCTGCAGGATACTAGAACATTCTGAGGAAGCTTAAATCTTTAAATTTTTATTCAAACAAAAGGCATTGTTTCCATTCTCGGGTGTGTATCCCTGCATACCACTAGAAATCTGTAAGGTTGGTGGGACTGGTCATGTTGATTTTCAATGGTTAGTTTTAAACATGTGACCAATTCATACCACTATAAAGTCTGGCTTGTGTTCCCTACTTTCCAATGATAAATCAGTAACAAATAATTCAGAAATGTAATTATTTACAGTACAGTATGTAAAAATGGATTTAATTTAATTTATTCTGAGCGAATTAATACATATGAAAGAATCATCCAACTGAAGATCAATTTGAATGTATCCCTAAACGTATTTGCATCTTAATTCTGACTTCCTAATATGATATTAAAGTGATTATTAAAACACAATTTTTCATTTTAACCACATGTCTCGAATACTGTTAATGTTCAGGTTTCTCACCTGCACTTGAGTCGGGGGTTATAAATCTACTGTTGAGCTATGACAGGACTATTGTGCCCTTCACAGGCCACTAGCTCCTGATAATCTCATTTTATCTTCAGTGCTTGTGTACAAGAAGGATCACCTAAACGTGGTGCTGTTGAGTGATGCCATGATTGTTGTGAGAGACGTGTTTGGGCCCAGGCTGGTGCTACAGCAGAAGGGAGGGGAAGGCTCTCGTGTGAGGAGGGCTGAGATGGGAGGCTTTCCAATTGCTTTTCCAGAGTTGATTGTTTCACTCAGGCTGTCTCCCTGCACTCCCAAAAGGCTTCACATACATGGCCTCTCTAATAAACTTCGCAGCCTCTGCTGGAGTCAGCCTGTGCACCTTTCCTGCAGTAATAATGGTGGAGTGTCTGCTCACATTAGTCTGACGTTGTTTTCCTCCTTTCTCAAACGAGCGCAGGGCGTTGCAAGGAGTTGGAGCCCAGGCTTTGGTACAGAGAGGGCTGTTGAGTGAAGGGAAGGTGAGAACAGCTTGTCAAAGTATAGGCAAGGGCTTAAGGCAGCTAAAGGTAGAAAATGCAGTTTACTTGGGTGTAAAAACTATATTTAGATTAGGTATAGCGTTATGCAAGGGTGGAGTTTTGATGTGCTCAGTTCCTTTTGTTCTTGCTAATCCTTTGCCAAGCATTTGTGTAATAAAAGTATTGTTGATACAGATGAATTGTAAGACCTAAGCACGTGTCCACGCAGACACTGAAACACTGGTGGCAGCTCAAGTCTACCCAATACTATGGTTTTAAAGGAATATTTGAGAGTTTATGGCAGGGATAATTTGGTCTAATTCTTGAGGGGAAAAAAAAAAAAATGGAAGCCATTACTGTGTCTCTGAGATCAAAAAGAAACAGGAGGGGATCCAGATATGCCCTCAACCTAGAGATAAAATAAAGAAACTTAGGAGAGAAAAGTAAAGAAAAAAGGAAAAGAAATAGGGGTAAATGCAGACCAAAACTAAGCTTTACCCAGCAGTTTCTGGGTAAAGCAAAAAGCTGAATGCCATACATCAGTTGTAAAATAGGTGATGTAAACTTCTTTCAACCTTGAACTAAAAACAGAGCAAGCAAAAATCTCTATTCTGTAAATATTAAATGTTGAGTACATAATATATTAAACCTCTCAATCAGGGAATTTTTTTAATGTATTTTCTCCCTTACGCCCCCTTGACACTCTATAATAATGAACAAGTTATTTAGTTAATGAAGAAAGCATCTTGTATTTAAAGATCTACATATTAATGTGACCTTCCTTTGTTCATAGCTGTTAATATTTATTGCCTTTTCTCATTGAGATTTTATTTGGTGTTCTGTGACAAACAAGAGTATGATTAGTGAAGCTGTAAAGTTCTCATGGTGGCTGCCTGTGTTCCCAAGATAGCAGCATTAGTGTCTGCAGAAGCAGTTAATGCTGTTTATCATTAGTGACAGAGGCTGGGAAGGACCTTCTGTAGCTTTTATCTTTCACCTTGCGAGCAGAAGTTGATGAGCTCTGTGATTTAAATGCATAGGTGATATTGTAATATTTATATTCATTTCACATAGACAGGAGCACAGGTAAACTAATCTTGTTGATGGAGATTAATTAAAACCATGTTACTGTACAACTGGACAGGCTATGAATGGATATACTTGGGAAAAATAGCCATCAGCACTTCATTTGCTTTTCTTTTTGATTAAGCTAATGTTTTCAGAATTTGTAAAAAAGGCATATAGGTGAGGATTTTATACCTGTTTTTCCACTGGTTTTGAGTTTAGAATCTTGAACTCTACATCTCCTACCCACAATTTAGAGTAAAAGAATTTTAGCAACTTGTTGCAGTGGGCTCTACTTTGGAAGATACACAAAATGCCTTGTAAAATTATGTGCCTTATGGACCTTCATTTTCAGAGCTCCTTTTGTACGTACATGCCTGTGTACCTTGCATCTCCTCTGTTTCCAGCCCCATACAGGAGGTTTCAGCATTCAGCTTGTCCAGTATTTCACTGTGCGTATCTGGGAAATAGATGATAAACAGTGCTGTTGTGCCAAAGTCTCATTGTACATTCCTGCTCACAGAAAAAGTTGACATTTTCTGAGCCTTATATTTTCCTTCTGAAACTCCATTTTAATCTGAAGTAAGTTGGCTGCCTACATTTTGTAGGATCTCACTTTCAGAGGAAAACTTGTAATAAGTAAACCAAAACACCTTGAATAACAAAAATAGTTTTATTATTTCTATTACATATTAATGTAGACTTTAAAAAAAACTTTTAGCTGTTTCAAAAATGCTTTTTTGGAGAGGAAAATTCTAGAGGAATTCTTGCACAACCCCCTTGTCCAAAGGGGGTACTGACTGCTAACTTTCCTGTGATCCTTATTTATATGTTGGGAAGAGTAGGAGAATTTATTGGTTCCATAGTAATGTAAAAAGATAAAAGGTGATATATAGGTGATAAAAGATGAAACTCTCCACAGGAAATGTTCTGAGTTGAGCTCCTTACCAAAAGCTAAACATAAAGTGGTATGAAGTACATGAGCCTTTCCTATCAGCTCAGAGAATAAAGTGCCTGGGTATGAGACCCCTTTTGTACAAAGTACCTTTTTTTCTGGTGATAGTTATTCTTTTTCTGAATGCAACTGCTTAAAGGTTTGATGATTTACAAGTATTATATTTTGGTGATTGTAATAATCCAGAATATGTCTTGTGTTCTTTTTCCTAATTATTTTAAACAGATTACAGATGAATTATTTAGCCACATAAATAATGTATAGTCGCCTATAAAATTTTGTTTCTAGCTAGCTGTAGCTGCTTTGATGGTCAAGGTGAAAAGGAATGAAAGGGATGCAGGGGGTGGAGGATTTAGTGATATATGAAGCAGCAGCTACTTAAAAATGAAAATTAGCAGTAATGTTTCTGGCCAGTTTACGTTATTACAATAGTTCTGAATTTGTGTGAAGGACAAAGTTTAAGGACTGAATATTGCATCTTTTCGTAGCAGCTCAGTTTCTCTAGGCCAAGTATAACAAAACACTATTGCAAAAGAGAGCTATGGGGTGAAATACACACCGAAAAATGCTTGCTTATGTGGGATATTATTGCAGATACTTAATATTCATTTGTTCTTGTAGATGCAAGAGTCCTGCTTCAGTTTGAATTGCCTGTTCTATGATGACTTTCACAAGGTAGAAATCAGGCTGAGTGATCTTCCAGTACATCCCATGCCAGCTGCACGGGAATACAGAAGCAGAAGCAATGGAAGCTTTTCGGCTTGACATCCATAAATCAGTCTGATCCTTGCTTAGGCAATATAATTCTTATATTTTGGGGGAAAAAAAAATAATTCTGCTTTCCTCCTTTTGCTGTTAAACATCCTTGATTCTACAGTCTTCCAAGTTTTACATTATTTGTTAAGGGTAGCTTAGGCTAGAGGCAAAAGTGTATTTTCAGCAGCTCATTTCCACTGAGAATGCCACTTCCTGCACTCTTGTTGCAGTCAGTGGTGAAGTGAAACCTTCTCCATTGAGCTACTCAGAACATCTGAGTTATGCCATCACCTGGATATTGTCTGGGTTTTTTTTTTCTGTTTGTTTTTTTCTCAGGTCATTAAACCTCTCGCTGTATTCAAAACTTTCATAGCAAAGAAGAGAATTACACTTACCTGTCTCAAATATGTTGATAAAGCGTGTAAAGGCTGATAAAACATGTGTAAAACGAAGAGTGCACTTGCAGGAATAGTATGCAGTCTGTCACTACAAATGCAGCCAGAAGGAATACAGACTTCATGTTCCAAGCTTGGAAATTGACCTGGAAGATTACTGCCAGGTGACCATTCTGTTAAGGGAGGAAGGGATGCCAACCTCACCTGAACTGAGAAAAGTAAATTGCCAAGAAAGTCTTAAAGTATTTGCAGATGGAAACTTTTGCTTTAATCTATCTTTGATGCAGGAGGAGCAGAATATCAAGGGAAAGCCAATTTTAATGATCATGTCACTAATATGAAATTGTCTGAATTTTATAGACAAGGCAACCAAATGTTACTAATAGAAGCTTTTAGAAAGAGCAGTTTGGCTCAGTCAGCTTTCCTGCTGAAAATTCCAGTTTGATTTTCATTTTGGTTCTTTTGACTTCTGAGACTTTTTTCAATGGGTTTGGTTTTTTTTGGTTTTTTTTGCCAAGCCATCATCTGTATTCTCTGCTGGTCTGCAGTTTGGTTTTTCACACTGAATCTTCTTCTAGAGAGAAGGTGAGGGGAAAAATCTCGGTTACAGTTATCTTTTTTTGAGTACCCCCAGTTGTGGATTTGTACTGTCATGGATCCAGTACCTACAGCAGGAGTAATTTCTTTCCAAGTGATAGAAGACCTTTGATCATCCCAGCCACTTTCTTCAGCTTGCATGAAAAGGACAGTATTGATGTAGGATGTTTTGTTCTTTGTTTGATATAAAGGGGACTGAGGATTCATAATGGCTAAGAATTAAAAGACCATTGTGATAACTTACTGAGCTTTGACTGAAAAATGAATTATTGGCATTTGCAAGTTTAGAAAATGGTTGAAGTGACTGATGATAAATAAATGTATTACATTTGCTGCATAATATAAATGGACATAATTTGCTGCATATAACTAATAATAGCTAATATATCTAATAACTAATATAAAATACCCATCTGGAAAAAAGAAAAATAGCATGGCCTTATTACATTTTCTCACAAATATTTTTCATTTAGCTGACGATAAAAGATCTGCACCCATATGCCACAATGCATTTAGCTGCCAAAGTTTCCAGGTATTTTACCACCCAGAGCAGAGGCAAATGAAAAAGGGCATTACTCTCCGATCTCAATTTTTTTCTCCCTGTTGTAACATGGGAACATTTGATACTATCTCTGCCAATGAACTGGATTTATAAGGGTAATTTCATAAAACATTTCCATAATCTCTGTTGTATTCCACATCCCTGTTCCACACAAAGAAATCTTTGTTTCTTTCCTTGTTGCAACATAGGAAACCACGCAAGTTGCTACTGGTGAAGTGCAGAAAAGGACTGCTAAACTTTGCTCACTCATAAGACCGAAGGGTTTATGGAAAAAATTTAGTAATTTGGTTTTCATGTGGAGCTCTTTAAATATTTTATATTCTATTGTTGTAACATGGATTTAAGGTCTTTAATTATATAAGCTTTTTTTGAATAAATTACCTCTACTCTAATCTAACTTAATAGACTTTATGTGGTAGCTGGGGGATTCGTAGATAACAATTAGTCTAGGTAACTTCAAATTTAATGGTAAGAGGAATGGCATTCTTTAAGGTCAGTGCTAATGCTGCATTAGTTATGCCTGAAATTGATACATACGGGGAAAACACTGAGTTAAATGAAATTTTAATGTCAGTTACCACCAGTAATAGGTTGATTGTTGTTGATGCTCAACGTAAGTAACAGTGAACAGCAGAGAAGTCTAGGCTAAAATGATTTAACATCAATTAATATTTCAGCATGCTGTATTTATTTATGACTTGAGACCATCTGAAAAAAAACCCTAAACCAAATATAAGCAAATTTTAATTCAGCAAGGCGGAGGGAGGGGGTTGATGCTTAAGCTTCTCCGGTGTACATTTATTTAACTATTTTTAATACAATCAGGATTATAAATAATGGTTCAAAGGCACATTTCTACATGATATGAGAAAAGTAAATGCTCTTAGGTGATACTTACATTTTTACTTAAATACTAGGCTATTCTTTCTCCACAAAGAAACCAAGATGTAGATAATGTGGCTTTGTTTGAACTTATTTCTTCATCTGGCAATCACTTTGGCAGTACATTGTAGGATGAATTTCATCTTATTCACTTCTGTTTGTTTCGTGAACACCTCTGTCACTTTTCCTTTTCCAACCAGCTCTAAAGCCACGCTAGAGGCCATACTGTCTTTTCTTTTTAAATATAGATATGTGGTGCTTTTAGTGTATTTTCTACATCTCTCCCTTGTATGAGATGTTACAAGTAACAGCCTGCTCCTCCTCAGCTCTGTTAAGGAAGCCTCTGTGGAAGCCTGCCACCATCTAACCTAGAAGAGCTTGTGCTCCCTTCCCTGGTATGTTTGCTCAGGTCACTGACCTGCCGTGGAGGAGATGGCAAAGCTCCTCTGTCCCAAGAAGCTGCTATTGATAGAAATGATTTCCTAGCTAAAATGAAAAAAGGAGCTGGTAAATAGAGGAGCATTTGTGGGGCTGGAGTCTAAGGAAGTTTCTTGTTAGTCAGTTTTATCAGGATTTGTTTTTTACTCATGTTTTCATGGGAGCTGACTCTGGCACTTTTTAAGGAATTGAGGAGGAAGGAGGAAAAGAACTGTCAATTCTCATATATTAATAGTTTTTTCCAAAAGTTTTTAGACATAAATGGGAGAGGAAGATGATGTCTCAGTGGGAAAAATACATTGTATATCTGAATGAAAAAAATCCCAAATTGTTGCTGTTTATGGTAGGGTGAATTCTCTTTAAGAGGAAGCTTTCTTCCATATTGAGCCAGTGTCTTGCATTTTTTCTGCTAATTCTCCCCAGGATATTCTTGGAACAATGAACAATGATGAACTTTATTTTTCTGTTAAGTACTTTAAACAATTTCCTTTGTGCACAGGGTTAGTCGAATGCCAATTAGAAAGAGTTCTTCAGTGGGAATCTTTTCTTTTTCTCTGTGCCTCTTTTTGAACCTGTCAGTGCCCAAACACAGCTGCTTTTTGATGTAAATACCTTTCGTTTAAAGTGATTGTATAAAACTGCCAGTCAGCAACATTGTGATCAAAGAATAAACCTGAGCTCTGGGTTTTATTCCTGTCATCTCTTTGAATGGCAGATATGAGTTGCTCCAGCCAGTTGTAGATGCCGATTTTTGTTTATGAGAAATTTGCTTCAAAAGGAAATACTTCTTAATTTGCTAAAAATTACAATTAAAAGGAAGCTTTGTGTTAGCAAACGTTAAATTAAGTAGTTCAGGTACAGTCATGTTTCATTTGGTTATATAATGTATTTGACTTTGTCATGTTAGGAAGCAAAAAGTTTTCAGAACCATATGAAACACTTGAGGAAAAGAGGCTGCAGAACTGGGTGTGAGATGAAGACTTATAAATGACTGTAGTCCTTTGGTCTGCATGGAGTATAACTCCTTTTAGGCATGAGGCTATTTTGGGAATGCCTATAATAGATATATATAACCAAAGCTGACTCTTCAGCTTGTATTTTGAAAGTGAAATAAATTTTTGGGAACATACACTTCTTCAGAAGCTGATACCAATACATTATTTGATGTTTTATCCGACTAATGATTTTAATGTAGGAATGTGGAATAATATCGGTTGGATGGGGGAGACCTCAGGGAGTTTCCAGTTAAATCTCCTGCTCGAGCAGGGTTGGCTATGGGGTCAGACCAGGCTGCACAAGGGCTTTCTTCAGTCTGGACTTGAAAATCTCAGGCTGAAGGTTGTACGACCTCTTTGGGTAACCTTCTTCACTGTCTGATTGTTCTCATAAGTGATTTTTTTTTCCCTCACTTCTAGATGGAATTCCTCAATTAAATTGATGCCTGTGAAAACAACCCCAAAACTTAGGCATTGTTTAAAAATCTCATACTGGCTGTGTTTTTATTTAATGTAGAAGTGAAGAATGCAGGGATCGGTTTTGAGGATACATGGGGTTTGTTTGGGGTTTTTCTTTTTGCTGTGTGTGGTGTTTTAGGTTTGTTGTTGTCGTTGTGTTGTTTTGTTTTACCAGTTATGTGTTTACATGGACAGGCAATATTGTACTATGCTCTTCTAATATTTGGTAAGACCGTATAGAGTACAAATGTGTGGATGTAGATTTCCATTTGCTTAATGGAATGACATTTTGGAACTGTTTCCTTGAGTTTCTTGATGACAAAAAAACCCAAACCCTAAAACCATTTAGGAATGTCTTTCAGTATATTTTATTTTGTATTGGTCCAGCTAAGAGCTTTACTGGTTCATTAGAGTTCGTAGGCTGATCCTTCCATGTCAAGAAGCTTTGCTGTATGTGGCAGAAATGATTATTTTAAAGGCAGTAAACATTTCAGAGATCTCAGTAAATTTTAGGAATCCTAGTGGAAATAAAATGGTAAACAGAATTAAATGAGATTAAGCTGTCAAAAAAATATCTTACAAACTCATGAATGAAACTGCTGTTTATTTGCTAAATGGTGGGGGAAGAGTTTATCATAATCATATCAGACACAGAGGTTTTTGGGGTTTTTTTTCAGTTCTTCGTGGCAATTTTTATTGGTTTTCCTATATTTTATCGTTTGTCAACACTTCTTTGATTGTAATTTAATATTTGAAGCAGAAGGCATCTCTTATATAATTAGAATTCAGGTTTTTTACTGTGGGGTGTGAGGAAGTTGAAACAAAGCCAGACTTTCATTTTTTTTCCTCACCTAATAAAAGGGTCATGATCTATCTTGGGTGAAGCTAACAGCTATAATTCTCTGACATTAGTTCATTCATTTCAAGCCTAAACACTGTCCTAGTTTTTCATGATGATCTGTTAGCTGTCTATACCATGTTTTATTTCAGTGTGTATTTTTTCTCAATTAGATTCAGATCATTTGATCTTGAATAATATTTATGGATCTATGGACAGACCTATTGCTGTCTGTTTTCTGGAATGCATGTCTAAAGACTAACCAAAACAATTAAAACCACAAGAAAATCAAGTACTAGCAGTCCCTCTGAATTTGAATATAACTGTTGAAGGGAGCCTCACATTTGAAAGTGTTCTCTTCGGGAGAGAAAATGTCACAGCTTCTAAGTAAAAATAAGTGCATGCAGGTATTATATATTGCCAACCAAAAAGGCTGCTCAACATTCCCCTCGACTCCCAAATGTGCAGGATCCTACATACACCTGTTATGGTAAAATCTCTAGCCAAATGTAGGGGATGCTTAGGAAATGCCAGGGGAAAACAGTCAAACTGACATCTGTTTACAAGCTCCGATTCCTGGAATGCCGCACTTTAGGATCTCCCTGAGCTAGGGAATGTGTTTTCCTGCACCATCATCTTGGAGAGATTTTTGTGCCATGACATTAAGTCAGTTCTCTTATGGAATCTGTGCCTGTTGTTTGTCATCCAGAGCTGTGTGAATGATAATGGCTCGCAGAGTTTGGCTACGCATTGTGTAAAAAAAAAAGGACTCACTCCCAGCCTCCGTTACTTGTTGATTTCGTATAATGGTTTCCAGTTTTGTGTTGTGAGCAATAGTGAGTTGCTTATTTACTCATTCGGTGATAAAGATGATATATTCTGCCATATTCAGCATTAAAAATGTTAAAAAAAATGTATAAAAAAGAGGCTATGTAGAGCATACCAGGCTTTGAAGTGAAAAGACCTTCATCATATGAAGGCTAAGTGTAAAGGAAGTGTGCTTGATTATTTTTGAAAAACCAATTTATCTAGTTTAATATTATTATGCATTGTTTTTAGACAATGGTGATCTCAGCAAAAAGTGTGATTAACTCGAAGCTGACAGCCATTATTTATATGAAAATCTACTTGTATTTTAGAGTGGTATCATCTCTCATTGTTCCTGTGGTAAGTGCTGCTTCAGCAAGACTCGGCAAATGAGAATTTCCACAATTTTGCAAAGTACCGAATGCCCGTTGTAGTGGCTGTGCTTTTGTTTCTGCTTGCTCTGACTGTTGAATTAAACAAGCTTACATTTGGAACAGGATGAGATCTTGTGTGCCCCATCAGTTGCAGAGCTCCAGGTGACAGGTGGCAATTTCTGATGCAATAGTGGGTTGTGTGCCTTTGCTCCATAACCTTTCTCTCCCTAACTGCTGCAGTCCTTGTTAGAGTCCTCCCAATTTCAGATGTCTACAAACTACCCATTTCTCACAGTAAAATTACAGTTTACCTTTCCCTGTCCAGCTGTGCCTGCACTGTAATAAGTCCTTATGTGTTATGCAAAACATATTCAGAAGGTCTAATTTTGGTTCAGGACTGCTTCTTTCTGAAGGATTGCAGTAACTTAAAAACTCTTTGAAAGACAAAACCATGGATTAGGAAGAAAAATTATTTTGGGGAAAACATATCTTGAAAAAGTAAGGAAAAACCAAATAAACCTAAATCAGTCTGTACAGACACCAACACCTAAACAATGACCTCTTCTGCATAAAGAAAGTGGAGAAATTGAAATGCAGGGCAATAGGGGTAGTCTGATATCTAATATAACTAGAATTAAGACACCTCTTGTCTCATGTCTTAACTTTTTACAGGCTTTTCTTCAGTGTTTTCCCAGGCCAACTCTTCTTTCTCCAAATTGACAAAAATGCCCTTGAAAGGTAACTCTCCTTCCTTCACAAGGATTTGTGTGCTTGAAGATTTCTCCCTTCTTATGCCTTCAATCTAAGAAAAAAGTTATTAGTTTAATGTGCAGCTTAGGAAAATGATGTTGTCTTTCAAATCTGTGCTTGTCAGTTGTTTTCTGGAAAGAGGTGGCAGTGTCTCCCTGAGCAGATTGCATTCATTTTAAGAATTATAGGCATATGGTGAGCATCCCAACTGTTTTAGCATAACATATTTAAACCAAAAGTGTTGGTGCCTCATCACAGTCACATAGTTATCTCACAGACTACATTCATAAAATTGTTATATTTCAGTATTCATAATGCTACTACAATTTCCAAAACCATTATCTTTCTATATAATACAGTTTACAGGAATCCTGTTTTCAATATCAGTGCAGAGACTTTTAACATTTCTGATAAAAGTATAAAGGTAAAATGAAAGTTTAAAGGTTTATCTTCATGGAACTATGCAAGACAGTCAAAAGAAAGCAACAAAAATATGAGGAGTACAGATTTTTTTATTTTTCTTTTCAATGAGTGGGAAGTTTCTAGACATTTAGAAATGCCATTTTGGAGAGGGAGACGGGAATAACATCAAGCCATACTTGTTTTTGTAGACTGTTATTAAATTAGGTATATTTCTTAGGGGAGTGTTTCTGGTTTGAACTAATGGCTACTGAAGTTTTTCATTTTCATTTTCATTACCTGGCCTGTAGCTGCTTCACTGGAAAGGTTGGAAGGGTGAGAGCTCCCTACAGTCCTTTTATCATGGGCAACAGAGGGCAAATCCCGGACTGGTTGTGGGCATGGCAAAGGAAAGGGTGGTTGATGCCTGCAGTTCAGGCAGCCGAATTCCAGCTCTAGTACTGCTTCAGGCTGTTTGTCAGCAATTCATCTCAAGAACATTACCTGTAAACATTTTTTTTTAAATTTTTTTTCATGTTGGTGGTTACAACACAACGCAGTCCCTCCCATCCTAATTCACCGCAGGAAAATAGAGAATATTTCAGCAAGTTACTCAGTTGTAACAAATGTACACAGCAGATGTTGTGTGAATTTTCACAGAACAAAAAGGGGTTGTCATGTTTATACAATCACAGTATCTTGTAAATGACCGGTAGATGCATGGGTTCAATTTTAGAAGCATGTATCAAGTTTAAATATCCCACTTGTTCTTTTTAGAATAATGCAATAATTCTGTTCTACATTAATTACCTGTGTATTTGTCCAGTGGTTTCTATGTTAACAACTTACAACCTATCAACCATTAGGATTAAAAAAAAAGCAGGAAAGGCCTTTGTAATTCTAAGTTTTGTAAAAAATATGCAGACTTTGATATAGTCAAAAACTCTGAGCTACAATATTTGGAATTCTCTTAGGACAGGGGCCACCTCTGACTGAGCGATTCAAAGGAGTCAGGAGCAGAGAAAAACACTTAAGGTGCTGAAACAAATATCTGAAGAACTAATGGGAAGCTTTGTTCAATGACAGCTGCTTAGCACAGAACGTGATTTTTCAAGGCATGTCTCATCATATAAAACATGACTGCTGAGTACATTTTTAGGCCCTGGAAAAGTAACAACAGGTGTTGCTAGGTATGCATCCAGAAGTGGATCACAACAATGTTGAACCTGAAAAGCAGGCAGACCTGTTTCGTGATTTCTCGTTTCTGTGCCTCTGATCTCTTTTAAAAGCAAAACAGTGCACAAGTCTTAAATGAATTGAATCTGACATTGCTATCCATCCTCCTTTTCCTCCTTAAGTCCAGTTCACGTGAACTATTGATGTTCAGAAAGACCCTGCAGTTTTATGAGTTCAGGCATTTGTAAAACCACTGCAGAGTGCTTTCTCTTTAACTCATCCGGTACCTTCCAACAGTAATGCAAAGATTATTTGAAACTCAGAACATGAGAATTGAATTAAAGTTCCGAATCAGGCTGTGGTTGCTTTCCCTCCTGCTTCATCACCATGACATCACCACTTCAGTGGTGACTGAGAGCAGAAGTTACCAGCATCCTTCTGGAATCAGAGCAGTGCTGTTGAGCAGGGTCCTGTGAAATGCACGGTCTCCACTGGTCTCTCAGGAGTGTGTTCAAGAGAAGGTTTTATTGGCAGTACTGACTGCATTAATATTTTATTCCTTTAACTGTTTCCGAAGGTATGAGACCAAATCACTGAACTTTCTTCATTAGCGAGGGGGGCCATTGAGCTAAATGGAAGAAACGAGGCAAAAATTGTTCCCAGAGGATTTCTAAATGGGAGAGGACTTAGAAAAATAGCATTAAAGCATGAGTTTACACCCCTGTGTCCTCAACTAACCACAGTGCTGTGAATTAACAACATTCAATTAAGATGATCGTAGGCGTTTGGTTACATTATTTCAGTGTTCTCTTCTTTAGATCCCCATCAGTGAGATTTTGTAACATAGGGAAGTTTAAATGAAGTTTAGAATCAAAGTTTCTCTAAGCGTATAAAGATCCTACAAGAATCCTTAGAGGCATACAACTCTTCCTCTCTGGAGTCCTGCTGCTCCCTCTGTGACTCCACGTGACAGCAGCATATCCCCCATTCAGAACACAAGATGTGATGTCTTCCTTTATGCCAAAGGTTATATGATAATTAGCATGATTTATGTCACAATTTAATTTGACCCCCTCAGCTGGTGGGCATCAAGGCTTGTTCCTTTACAAGAGGGAATTTTTAGAGTGAGATGGGATTATTAACTTTCTTCCTGCTGCTGGCTGTGTGAAGTGTGCCACTCTCCCCTGTCACTTAGACTCCTTTTCTCATTTCTCCTTTTCCTTTTCTGCAATCCCAAGGGACTCATCACCTTCAGCTTCCTCCTCTGCGTGCAAGAAAACAAAAAATCCCAAATCAATCGACCTGCAACCAAAATCAACCCAAAACTATCGGTGTGGAGTCTGAGTGGGGAAGGGGGGAGAGAAAAGAATAAGAACGAGTAAGGATTAAAAAGGAATATGGAGGACTCTCCTGCTGAGTCACAAAGTTCAGAGCAGACCCTTGTACTAACCTGAGCCCACACTTGACCAACAGTTTATGCCTAAAGGCCCAGCAGCACTTAAACATGAAGAGGAATGGAGGGGTGTCAGCCCCGGATCTGCCAAAGTCAAAGGGACGTAATGCCTCATTTATGGAATTTGATTATTTCTGCAAAGGATTTTCTGTGCTGCTGTTCAGAACTTCCACTTAGCTGGTCAAAATCCCTTCTAACGTGCCAGTTTTAAGAAAATAGCTTTAAAATTCTGCTTGCAAGTGGTAATCTCTTCTGGTCTTCCTTGGAAGTCTAGTCCTAGCAGCTCATTTGAAGAGACCCAGAGACACAGATGGTGCTTTGAAACTGAGAGCAGGAGAACTTTCAGATACGCTATTTAGTGTGATAGGAATTCATTTCATTATGTCAGAAAAATAAAACTTTGAAAAGAACACATTGCAAGAGGCACACTTATGAATTCACAAATTGATGAATTATTGATTATGCCTATCAATGCAGAAAACAAATTAAAGATAAGGGGAAAAATATTTGTAAAGCATGCTCATTCCAAATGCATTATAATCATGATGTAAATACTTAGAGAAAAGCTCAAATATTTTTAAAAGGCAAGACAGTCACACTGCCTCTGATCCATCTTCCTGGCAGTTGTTAAGACAGCTGCTATACATGAAAATGCATTTTGAAACGGTGCGTGGATATTTGACAGGAGAAAAGGCTTAATGTTAAAACACAGAATACAGGACTATGGGAGTATAAAATTAATTAAAAGTGAGAAGAAGGTGGTTCTTTCTAAACAGGCATGCATGAGAACAAAATGTGTTTGCAGCATTCAGTCCCCAAAGAGTTTGGTTATGGAAAGAGGCAGGCTATGAACATTTCAAAAGTGCACTCTGAAAGTGATTCAAGTATTCAGTGCAGTGTGATGAGGCCCACTCGGGAATAAAATAATTACAGGAGGGAAACTACACCAGTCCAAAGAAAAATGGTAACCTATTCTCATCTGTTATTTGAAATGACTTCCTAAATTTCCATCATCAGAATTTTTTTTTTTAAATAAAATATTTTAAGTGAATATTTTTAATATAACTGACATAGCTTCATTTTAGTGCTGTATGTTAACTAGAAATGTCATTTATAATTAATATATTTGGAACAAATCCTCCATACTACATTCAAAATGTGCTTTTAAATACGTCTATTTGTCTTACAATATCTTTCTAAGCAATCTCACCCAAGTTCATTTGAAATCTTGTCAAAAAAGAAAATATTTTAGTCTGTATTTATTTAATTTAATTCTATTTACACGTAAGCTGCATATGATGGTATTAAGGGTGTGAATTTTATAACACATCTGCAAATTATTATGCATACAATCCATCTCTTAACTAATTAGCAGTCTCAACATGTCTCCTGCTGTATAAATGAATTATTAAATGTTGGCTCTGATGAGGAATGATTGAAAAGAAAGAATTATTTCTTTAGCCATTATGGATGAGGATCAGGAAAAAGGGAAGCTAATTCTACATTAATAAATATATAAAAGGAAAAGTGTAGATCGGTCTGATTTTCCTGATTTCCAGCTGTACTCCCCAAAAGAAGCATCCTACATCTGTTCCTTTGACATTTCTGTCAAAAGAAAGGTAGGGTTTGACACAGAAATAAAATTGCAAAATTCTGAGTTAATACCATAGCAATCAAACTCATTTTTGCATATTTCCTCTTACAAAATGAACTTTTTATAAAGATCATGTGCTCTTTCAGGTACAAAGAGTAATAATTTGACCCCTGCTACTTTTTTTGCCTGTCTTTGGGAGGGGAAAATATGTAAAACCCCATAGCTTTGGATTTCGTCTTTACAGTTGTGCTGTGCAAGGCTGTCCCTGATATTTCATGCTTATTTGGTCACAGGAGCATTTTTCTCAATTAAATGCTGAGCTCTGAAATAAAATTATTATTTTATTAAATACATGACCCCGCTAGCTCCCCCAGAGC
>VZTA01009138.1:820-17132 GCA_013398855.1 Mohoua ochrocephala | reverse complement strand
CTCTGCAGAGAAGGATCTGAGGGCCCTGGTTGACAACAAGCTGACCCTGAGACAGTAAGATCTCATAGCAAAGGCAAAGAGCCTCCTGGGCAGCACTATGACAAGCTGTGTCAGCATGTGGAGGGAGGTGACCTCTCTAAACGCAACATCTGTGAGGCCACACCTGGAGCACTGGGTCTAGTTCTGGACTCCCCAGTACAAGAAAGGGATGGACGTACTGGTCTGAGTCCAGTGAAGGGCCACAACTCCGATGAGGGTATTGGAGCCTCTCTCACATGAGGACAGCTGGGAGAGCAGGGACTGTTCAGCCTGGAGAAGAGAGCGCTCAGAGGGATCTTATTCATGTGTATAAATTGCTGATGGCTGGGAATGATTACAGGCTCTTAGCAGTGGTGCCCAGAGACAAGACATGAGACAATAGTCAAAAATTAAAAAACCCATGAAATTTAATCTGAGCAGGAAGACACTGCTCTAGCTGATCCCGCGTGAGCAGGACCATTGGTCTAGATGGTTTCAAGAGATTCCTTCCAACCTCAGTCATTCTATATAACTGTGTAAAAGAAGAAAATGACTAGTATGCTGCGTGATCATTCACAGGTTTATTTATTCATTTCAAATGTGCATTTCTGATGCTTGGAAGGTTAACATACCTATTTTAAAAGAGGCAATATCTCATCAACATCCTGAGGACGGATGCAAGTGAATAGTGAAAACCATCATGCACAGACATTTGTGGTTCTTTTGCAAAGCCCTACATACTCTATCAAAGTAGCTTCTGTTCTTTATCTATCTTGTTTCCTTTTCCTTGCCTAAAAACCTAATATAGAAGTGTAGAAAAAGTATACCCTTATTTTCTATGGAAATTGGATATGCCAAGGTCAGAATCAGAGCATCTCATTCTCATCATGAGATGCTCTGATTCTGACCTTGGCAATATCCAATTACACAGTCATCTCTGTATACGACTGTAATCTGCCATCTGTAAAATCCAAGCTTGTGTTAGTAGTTACAAATGCTATTTACTCATACTGGAACATTATACATTAAGTAAGCACAATATTTTTTAACAGGATGATTCTTATTTCCCCTGGCAAGTGCTGGACAGGGATACATTTAATAAATAATTCATTTCATGATTATTCTAATGATCTAACATATTTCTGAAGACATAGGCCCAACTTCACTCACAAATAAAAGCTTGTTCAAAAAAAGAAATATCTCAGTCTTATCTTGTCAGCTTTTTCTGGATCTCCTCTCACAGACTAAGGTTCTCCTCTCCTTTACACACCAACTGTTTAATCTCCCTTCATTCCTTTGGACCCAACCCTTGACTATTTTGTGTCCTCATTTCTCACTCTGCCTTTGGCAGCTTTCCATTCTGGATCTTGCAGCTCTTGACATTCTCCATTTTGATTCTAACTCTGGGTTCCTCTCACCCTACATTACAGATATGCTCAAAAGGCCTTGACAGCTTCCCTTAAGAACTTTGTCATAGACTCATTTTGGGGTGTGCTGCTGTGAAATTAGTGATATTTTTGGCTACGAACTTTGGGGAGCTTGGAGGTTTGTATTTAATATCCTATTCTTGAAAGCACTTCGTTACATGATCGAAATTCCCCTCTCATTTTCTGTTCACAACATGCTCTCCTTTTCTTTAGTTAAATGTCTGATGCATTTCCATTAACCTCTAACCAATCGACAAACACCTGGACACGTTGTGACAAACACAACACGTTGTCAAAACAGAGGTTTTGTGGAGATGAAAAGGGACAGTATAGTGACCAATGTGTCTTGATTCACTGCAAGAAGCTGAAAGAAAATAGTCGCAATCCTTGTACCAACAGCAAAGACTTAAAGAATAAAGAGAACTTCACTAAAGAAAGGCTATTTGACATTCCATTCTGTCTCTTTGCTTTGGGCTCCCTCCACCAAATCTTTCCAAAGTTTTCCCACTGGGTGAGCTATTAGCAAATTCTAGCACGCATGGCAGGGTTCCAGCCAACAGCTTGCTTGCTTTTCCCAAAAGATGGAAGCTTTGCTTTTGTTTCCATTACCCCTTCCTGGCCCCACAGTCTCCCTTCCCACTCACGTGGTTCAAAGGAGTTTTCAGTTTTGGGGAAGTACAAGTGGATTTATTTTCCCCTTATTTATTTCTGCCAGGTCAGTGAATTGAATGGACTCCTAGAAGGATTCAGTGAATGCTAGAGCTCATGCAAGGTACCTCATGGAAGTTTGTTGAGACCAAGGAAGTGTAGGTCAGGAATGTCCTCTTTTTGTGACAGTAGGCTATGAGATCAGCTCTCTCTTGCTTGTGAAATGGCAACCTGAGACTACTTACAACAGTTAACTCTGTACCTCAGCATATGCAGCTGCACCTTTGGGCTTGCAATTTGCAACTGCTTAACCCCCTCCTGAAAACAGGGAGAGAGAGATACAAAAATCTATAAACGTGCAAAGTTATTAGCTCACAGCTCTTTATAATGTCATAGATAATAGTGCTAATCCTTCCAAATCTATTCTCATTATATAAAGAAAAATTTAATCTAAAGGTATGAAAACTGTATTTCTCAGTATAGAGTTCCATCAAGTTGTTTTTAGGGGTTATTTCCTTTGAAAGAAAGCTAACCCATAATGATAATCCCATAAGATAACTGTACATTTCCAGTCATACCTGTGATCATACTTGATATGATTAATGGCAGAATGATGAGTTTGAGCATTCTCATCAGCAGTTCCCCAGGAAAGGCAAAGTAGAACTTATCCAAGTTAGACAGTTTTCCATATTCCCGTACCAGCACGCCAATTCCAATACCTAAAAGGGACATAAAAATGTGACACAAATTAGATGTAATTTATAGTAGAGACATGTGGGACAAGGAGAAAAAATAGCAGAGGAACAAAAAGAGCAAGCAATAAACATGTTTTCGCAGCTATGGTAGAACTTGTAAAGCAAATCAGACAAAAGATATTTCCTTTTCTGATGATAAGCAAAGTAATAACATATAATTCTGAAGTTGCAGGGTGTCTTTAGGTATGTCTTTGGAAAAATCTGATTAGGTGCTCTGATTATCAGTTCAGTCCAATACTGACTTTTTACCTGCCTTTGTTAGTTCTAGAAGACCTGTAACTGGCATTTAAAAAATCAATATACTATATAAACATTACCAAACACTAAAGAGAGATGGTGACATAAATACTTCAGATGATTTCCATTGGTGAAAATAAGCCTACCCAGCAGCAACACTTTGAGTAATTGCTGCTCTACATAATTAGAAAAGAGCGTGACTGTAATCACTAAATTAATTTAATAACTTCCAGGAAACTGATCAACGAAAATACACTCTGCATATTTCACACTCATTCTACCACACAGCCAACCTACAAATACCAGACTATAAATTCAGTCAGAGACTGAGCCATAGTGTAAGGCACTTTTGTATGTCCTCTTATCTGTGGATTACACGAATTATCTGATACTTCTCACTTCTGAGACAAATAACGGGTAAGAGTTCTACCAAAAGAAAAAAAATCGTAGGACAAAAGACAAAATTCTTCAGTTTGACAGGCAATACCTTTATTTTCCATTCAAATATGATTTTCGAATTAAAATGACTGTTATAGGAAATGTGTTCATCAGTGTCTAAAAAGCACTAGAACTGTTGTTTCACATAGGAGCTTTGTAATGCTTCAGTCCTGAATAAACTGACCATCAAGAGATCCAGTTTCTAACTGGATCCAATGGAAGAACAAGTCAGAACTCTTCATCATCAAAATCAAGCTAAATGAAAATTAAGGCAAATTAAAAATCAAGTCTTTCCTGTTAATAGAGATGGAAAATGAACAAGGTAACCTTCCAAGAAAAATGAGCTGCTCTAATCAACTATTAAGATTTCTGATCAAGGTGTAATTTCTGCCAGTGAACACGGACAGAAATTCCTTGGAGCAATCTTGAATCTTAATAGCCTTGAAGATATTTGCAATATTATGCAAATGACCTTGATTAGTGAATGATAAGACACAATGATCTCTATTTCTAATCTAGTGACTGAATTAGATGGGTAGAAAATACTTTGCACTTTTAGATAAGCCCAAGCAAGATAAAATTCCATTTGTAAAATGGTTACATGAATTGAAGTTAGTTGCTAAGACTTTGATCCTGAAAGCACCAGAGTAAATAGCTGAATCGAACCATACAGGTAATCTCCATGTCTTCAGACAAATCACACAATTTAGGGTAGACATTTGCTTAAAGTGCAGCAAGACTGAGCTGCATGTTTTGGCAAGTTGTGTAATGCCACTTCACATTGAGCAGATATGACTGGGACATGTTCTAACCATCTGCCTTTCATTCTACGTGGTGACTGTCATATTTGACCAGATGGAATTCTGATCATTGTATATTCAGCAGGATTGCTAGCAGGTAGAAAGATTCACCCTTGTTCTCATTCTCAAGGGTTCTGTTTTCCACTTCTTTAGATTTCACTACAAAAAATTCCCACATGCTCTCAAAATTATAGCAGGGTTTCCTTAAGATTTTCCATCTATATATTTATACCTGTTTTGTTTGATTTTTTTTTTTGAGGATATTATTTATCTAATGACAACAGCTGAGAATAGAGTTCCTCATTCCAACAATCTCTTGAAATTAAATTATTGCTCTCAGTGCCTCATTCATGCAATTTCTTCACCAGACAGAGCACTTATATCCACAATAACTTGTGTAGTATGCCAAATTACGGTAAAATGCAGACACCTTTTAACTGCAGTTAGCATCTAGCATATGTTGTCGAATATATCATGGGAATATAAGAAATTTTATTTTGTAAGAGTAACAAGAGAAAGTTAGAAATTTAGCTGAATAAACTTGCTTTTGTACTGGAAATGGACATGTATAGAACTTTTTGATCCTCATCTCAATAACCAAGTTCAACTTGGAAATTTCTTCTGGGAATTATAACACACAGAAAGAAGTGTGGTCCAGCATAAACATCTTTCACATGGTAACCACTTATTTTAACATCACATTGATTATAGCAGCCCTAAGTAACTAGAGAGAAAGTATTATAAAAGTCTCAATTTTTCTAGAAGAATGCTACTGATAACTCCATTATTTCTGAAATTAAAATGTACAATTACTTTTAACAACCATAAAATACACTATAGTCTGCAAAGCCGCTTTTATATATAAGGATTTCTCCTTTCTTTTTTCTTTTTTTTTTTTTTCCTCCTGTTTATGGAATAATTTGCTTCTATTTTTTGAAGAGCAAAACATCACTTTTCCTGGTTGCCCTCTTCATCTTTCCTATTTCAATCACTCCACCTTTCTTCTCATCCATGATAAATTGGTTTTATTTCTTTTCCGTCTCTTCTTGCTTTTACTTCTTGTCTACATGGCTAAATTGGGTTATGATTTTTACCACAAGAGCAATCCTTTACTTACTGCTCAATGACACATACTGCTTAAGCTCCAGATTTCTGCAATATTGAGCAGATGTGAAGAATGATGGTGGTATAAACTGTACAATCCCATGCCTTTAATTTTTTAAGGAAAATGTATCCTTGCAACTATGCACAGTACAGCACATGCTCTGTAGCATGGTGTCTACATTTCCTCTCTCAGCAGCCACCAACACAGCAAGCGAAAGATGCAGTCTGGGTCCCTGGGATTACAATGCACCATGAAGGCCACAGGACACTTCTCTCGTCTGAACCCATATGAAACAACACATGCCCTAACTCTTTGTTACTGTTCTCCCAGGTAGCATATAAGGCTTTTTATAAGCTTGGTAACAGACAGAAAATCCTTCAAAGACAGGGGATAAATACAGACAAAGTGAAGTGAGCGGTGAGGATGAGAACAAGAGAAGAAAAACAGAGGAGAAGAAAATCGTTGAATGTAAGCACA
Organism: Mohoua ochrocephala; assembly: GCA_013398855.1. Classification (NCBI taxonomy): domain Eukaryota; kingdom Metazoa; phylum Chordata; class Aves; order Passeriformes; family Acanthizidae; genus Mohoua; species Mohoua ochrocephala. The sequence goes on along the minus strand of VZTA01009138.1, from coordinate 11,227 downwards.
CCAAGCGAAACCCATTGGCACCCATCTTTCAAGGAGTCCCAGGAGTCCCATCTTGAAAAGCTAGAGGGAATACATGTTTCCTCTGTATAGGATGGGTCATTTCTTGTTGCGTTACCCAGAGAAAGGGGAGCAGAAAGTGCTGCAAGGGGTTAGCTAGCACGTGCAACTGGCTCCACTGTATACAGCACTAGATCCATCACATCTGCCAAGCCTGAGGCTTTACAGGACCTAGCGGATGATGGCTGTGTGCAATAAGGTGGCAGAAGCAGTCCGGCCTGTGTATGCATGTGCAGTGAGTCCACCACAGAAATTAGGTAAAAGGCGTCTTGGGAGACGATTATGTTGAGGTTTCTGCCTATCTGCAAAACGACGTCTGTGACATCTAGGTATCTGGTGAGCAGTAATTTATTGCGATCTGACCTTCATCTGGAGTGTCTCTTTGCATATTGCTATTCTTTCTGAAATGATGCCTAAGGAAAAAGGTAAATTATCTGTATGGGAACAATTAAAGGGCTACTACATTTTCCTTCAAGTACCTTGCTGCAGTTCATGATACAAATTTGGAAATGAGTGAAAAAATCTCCACACACTCTGTTCAAAATATTTGCATAATCTCTGGGCTCAGTTATACTAGCACACGTGGGGCGCATCACAGATTGTCCTACAGCTGTTGTAAACTTGCAAAAATGTGCTGGCCATTCCGCAGCCCCCTAAGCAACCCAATGTGGAGGCCATTTACAGTTTTTCAGGAAGTGACAGCCTGAAGCCTTTTTTATACAATTATGTGAGGTCAACAAAACACAGATTTTGAATTTGAAAACTCAGAAGCCCCAAGTACCTGAATCTGTTCAGGACATGCAGCATGACATTACTGTACTTACTTGTTTTACATCATTACCATAGTGGTTAGTTGCTCTTCAGAACCTGATTACATCCCTGGTAAGAAGATGGCATGATAGCATGCCCCTTTACTTTCTTTACCTTCTCAGGTAGAGCAACTCATAATTTAGAAGCAGACAACCAAAGCCCACACATAGACATACCTGCTGCTATTTCTCACTGATAGAGAATATAAAACAGATACAATTGGCATCTAACGGTAGGACTCCATAATGTTATTTGCACTCATGGATGAGAACACTGGTTTGGGATGCACAGTATTAATTGACAGGGAATTCTCCATCAGTGTGCACGACACTGAAGAAACAGCAAATCACCCTCATCTCCCACTGGCTTCATTATGTGAATGATCCTTAGGAATGAACCATAAAGACAATGAGAAAAGGAATCCAGCATATATTTTTGCAGAACTAATAATCTGTTTTGTAAAATGATCTGTTCTGAAGTACATGTAGAGCTCTGAAAAAAAAGTTGTGGTATTTAATTCTCCTGTTTTCTTAAAATTTCATAATATGGAAACTCCTTTTCACTGAAGCAGAGTTAGTGACCCTGGCTGATGCTGATAGACAGTGCGGGAATGATAGGAATTTTGCTTTGACACAGCACTTAAATAAGAAAAAAAAAGGTCATCTGGTTCAAACCTGGTATTATTTAATTGTACTGTAGCAATATCTATTGTGCTATTAACTAAGCGATTAAGCTCTTCATAATTTCACATAATATGCTGCACACATATGACAGACTAAAACACAACTACTTCCATCATATTGGTGGGTCTTAACTGGATTAACTTCACAGCAGATGATGCATGGAACTGAAACGGCTAGCAAACAAAGTTCACTGGCTTGATTTCAACCACAATACAAAACATTCGATATAAACAGGTCAAATTGCAGCACAGGCAGGCAAGATTTTTGCAGTCTGATACATTCTCAGTCCTTTAGTAATATTTTATAAATCAATTTTGTCTCTGCTCTCTCCACAGAGTTTCTGTTATCAGTGGCTGTCTCTTAGCTGCACAGAAGTACAGTGCCAACTACAGAACACTAAAAGAGAGAGTGTAGAAAAATATACTACTAATGCTTATAAGCATATTATTTCAGCTCTCTTTGAATTATTTTTAATAATTTCTAATGTTACGCATTTTACTGCTGTACACTCTACTTGACAATGTACCTTCCAATAAACATACTGATGTTGATTGAAAAAAGAAGATTCTTAGAAAACTGCAGGCAACCACTAAGGTGTAGAGTCTCAGGGGTATAATTACATGGCAACTGATCTTAACTCTCTGGTTGCTTATGTTAGCCAGACTACCAGCGTGCTTACATGTGAAGAAAAGTTCTCTCATAAATCTTCCAGAAGAAAGTTCTCATATCAGCTCTTGGTTTACTGAGGAATATTTAGTAGCAATTAATAAGAGAAGACGCGCTTGTGCTCTGCTGTGGTGAGACCCCCTGATGCTCTCTGACTACCCTGTTGAGGGTGCAGTGGTTGTAAATTCCTTCACACGAGTAACACCCTGTCATCTGACTGCAGTGTGAGGAAAGTTTAGGTAGACAGTGACTCCCTGTGAGGGACCTTCAGGAATGAAGGCAAGGTGGAGTGCTGGCCAGAGGGGGAAAAACCAGCTTCTCCAGTGTGGGTGTACTCCCTTTACTCGCAGTAGGTTTGAAGGCTACTGCAAACAGCAAACCCACATAACTCCTGCCACTTTCTGTGCTGTGGGAGCCTGTAGCAGTCGCTGGCAATGCACAGCAGCCTCTCTGCTATGCAGCCCTGCACAAGGGACACCTCACCCCTAGTCAAACCAAGGGCAGTTAGTTCCCTCAGCCAGGAAAACGGAAATGGTGGCTATTTTCCTGTGACTGTGTGACCACAGTTCTGCTGAATGCTGAACCAGTGCTCCCTCTGAACACGCAGAGACAACAATGTCTCCTATTGGACTCTGGCTCTCCTCTTATTTATCCAAACGGACTGTAGATGCATTTCACCTGTACATATCTTCCAAATAGTTTCCATGTACAGATGCAACTTGTTTCAGAGAAAGCCAAGAAAAAAATATACAGCTGAAGGAAGAAGAAAAACCTTAGGATTGTGCTTCATCTAACTAGAACTCTTATACAGAATATACCACTCTAAAAATAAACTAAGTTGTACCAGAGATACAATGTGTTTCTTTCACGGTTTTTCAACAAACTTGTTGACTTATTATATTTGTGAAGTACTGTGTTTACAACCTTAACATAACAAATTTCTTTATTTTATAAACACGGTTATGTCATAAATTAAACAATCTGGGGAAAACGACAATTCTTTCCCAGCAGCTATGCAACCTACATTTCTTCATGAATTTGGATATGTTCTGGTGAAAGCACCTGTTCTGTTGGAAAATAGTGTGTGAAACTCATTAAGGTTTCTGGAAAAGCGAATTCAGTGTTGAAAACACAAAAAGGAGGACTATAGGGTAATTAAAAGAATGAAGAGCTTACCTTTTGAAAGGAGATGAAAGAGCTTGGTTTGTCCACCAGGGATGAGCGAGGTACAAATACAGAAAATGGTTGAATACTAACGATGGAGCAATATTTTATTGGATGCATAGTGAAACTGAATACATTTATAGTGGAAATTGTAAGGCTTTCAACCATCAGATTGAAGAATATAGCTTCCTAGGAGGATACCCAGCACCAAATAGCCTATCCAGCTTTAAGATGGAGCATGATACGTAAAAGAATTTTATCTACAATGGTGTAACCCAAAGCAGCAGAGGCCAGATATGATAACCCAGGGGGTGTCCTTCTATCTCATGTTCCTGTGTTTTACAGTAAAATTGAAAGGTAACCTGACAACAGTAACTTGTCTTTCTTCTTTTACAGACCTTCCTTATGACCCCTTTCAGATATCACTTCTACAACCATTACCCTTCTCCTTCATCTCATCCATCTATGATGTGTGAGCCTTCTTTAATTATGCAGTCATCCAGACATGTATAGGTCTTACCGCTTCCTTCATATCTCCACATCCACTACATTTTATAAAGCAGTGCTTTTGTTTGGACCCCTTTTCTCTGTCATTTCAGAAATTCATGTCCCCCCGTTGGAGCAGCTAATGTTTTGCTTACACGGCCCAACACACTACAGCACCACTGGCACCATTACAGTGCCACGCACAAAAATTTGAGAATTTCTCACTCTTCTTTGTAAAAGCCCACTGATCTTCTGGTCTCTTTCCACAATGTTTGCTTGCTATGCCAGAGCTATATAAGCACCTTTGTACATGGATAGCCCAAGAGATATTAGCTCAGCAGAGCACATCAGGAAAAATGCATCTTCGTTTAAGACCCCTAAAACACACGAGAAACTAAATGGTTGGAAATGGTATAAGAAAGGTGAAAGGCTAGTAACTGGAAATGTCTGCCAGATTTTGACCCTTGTTATTGCTTCTTTGATGAGAGAAAAGGACAATAAACAGGACATTCTGTTCCAGCTCTCCCCTTGCTGGAAGAGCAATGGAATGATCGCGACTGAGATAAGCAGCTGGAAAGGCAATTTGGTGGACACTAAAGATAGACAGATAGCAACATGCAGAAACATTGTTATTCTGAAACTAATGAAGACATCAAAGCATTGGGAAATCAGATATATGACCTAGAAAAATAGCTCAGATTAAGCAAGACCAGGTTTTTTGCCATTCCAAAAGCATGAAAGGACCACGAAATTTGGAAAGCTAACTCCAATACAGCCCTGATACAGCTGCAATACAGATGTGATCTCAGAGCACAAGATAATGTTGTGGGACTACAAGTACAAATGCCTGGCACAAATCCTATGAGGCTTTTGTGGGGAAAAAAAAAAAGACTTCCGAACAGTGCAACTGTTATTTGCGAGTAATCTCAACATGAACATTATCTTTGTTGTTGGGGTGTAGGAGATGAAAGTTTCTGAAGTGAAATTATAATAAATATATAAAATATATAAATAATATACATAAATAAAATGTAAATGTAAAAGAAAAATAATTTTGTAATGACATTGTTTTATTTTCCCTTAAATAATATTGGGAAATTGGACACAGTAAATATTTTGCTGATATTAGTATTTGTGTTCTTGCTTCAAATCTAAAAAAATACTGGTAGACTTTGGTAGTTTGGGGACTTTGTAGAGTGTAAATTGACATTAGGCTCACCCTTTCCAAAGATTTAAAAATTCAGCTCTAGTGATAGTTTCACTTCACTAACACAAAGTGAAACCCAGAGTTCGTGTTAAAACAAATAAAAAAACAGGAAAAATTTACATGCCAGAAGAAGAAATAAAAGATGGGTTTTCTTTGCTTCAAAACAGTTCAAGGCCAAAAGAGGCATCATGTATAACTTCAATTACCTTTGCATTCTTTCATTGGCTGACTTCCTGGCTCAGAGCATTTTTGATCCTCAGTAGTATGTGAATCTCTCGGATTAAACTCTTAGTCATTCTGCATTTTACTTTCCATTTTTAAAATTAAATTCAAACAGTTTCTCAGAATTGCTATATTTCGTATATTTCTGAAGAGATCCCATCCTATATCAAACTGTAGGCAAGTGTTACAGAGAAACACAGATGTAAGAACCATCACTGTCTAGAGAGGCATAAAATGTCACAACTATCATCTATGCTCCTCTGAGGCACACCAGGAAGGAAACAGAGTCTTCTGTTAAATTTCCATGCTACCACAGCTGATTCAAGGTGCCTGGTCTTCCTGTGTTATAAATTCCAAATTAATAAAATGCTATGCTTCAGCATTCAAGAAAGGAATCGAATGCTTGGTTTACAACTATACCTGTCAGAAAAAAAGTAATAATTCTTTTGTTTTATTATATTCCCCTTAACTTCTTTCCTGATGTTTTTGCTACCATATTTCAAGAGACTATGAATCTGCCTCATTGTTTGGAACCTTATCACTGTATTGTGCAAGCAACAAGAAACGGTACTGAAGACAACCTAAACTAAGCTAATAGGCCACTCCTCTTTGATAAGGGTACAAGGAGGGAGAAATGGAAAATGGTGAAATCTTACTTCATATAAAGAATGGGCTTTTGATTTTTAAATTACATTTGCCAGAGACAGAAGTAACTTACTGTGAGAGAGACTTTATGGGTCTATGGGATTTAGAGGCTGCAGGCTACATTTGCAAAAGAAACTTCTGGAATATGGTGAGCTCCCTGGATTCAGGGTGGCCTTCTGCATAGGGAAAGGCCATCAACAGACTGATAGGTTACTAATTGTTCTGTTGTTGTCTTCACCCTACGAGACATTCATTCTTGTAAGAATGCACTGGTGGGCTTCCAGTAATGCAGAACTATTGCTTTTAAAACCAGCTCTCAAATCCCCTGGTGTCTGATTGCAGAGGGAGCATGGCCTTTCATTTAGCAGGTGTGAATGCACCTGACTCGTCTAGAAACAAAGAAATATTCTTATAGTGAGATAGTACTAATTAATATTATAAAGTAAAATAATAACTTCCATTAACATTAAAGACAATAAATTTTTGGCATATAAACTTCTAGGAGGATGTCATAAAACACAAAACAGAACCTTCAGTGGCTGCTGTGCTTATCAAATCCTGGCAAATAATTAGAGTCACAATACTCAAAGTTTCTGCAGTGCTGGTGTTGCAACAGGAACTACGCATATTTTAATCTCATTCTCAAATGCGAGGAGAAAAGGATGCCAGCCCGAATCTTTCAATAATGGAACTGCACAAGCAAAGCGTCTGATCCTGCAGAGACTGAATAAATTCACTTCAGAGGTGGAAAAGTCAGGTATTTAGGCATGCTCGAGCCTCGATACCTGGCCGCCGCCCTCTCTGAGTCACTCCATCCCTGCCTTACACCACCGCTTGTTGCAGCTGGAGTTTTCGCACGCTCTCCGGCCGCCCGGTCTCGGCTCTCCCCGAGCCACCTCGGACAGCTCCCGCCGCCCCTGCGCCGCCCGGCCCGGCTCCCGGCCCGGCACCAAGGTCCCTCTCTCGTGGTGTCTGAGGCGTACAGCGTGAGCACCACGCACACATGTGAGGAGGAGAACGATGGAGGAGGGTAATGGCAGAGCACAAAAGTGTTTATCGCTGCCTCCCACTGAGACTGCACTTGGCACACCCCGATGAACGGGATCTGTGGTGAGCTGAAGGACGCCTGCCGTTCAGTGTCTCCATTAGCTTCCTCCTTCTGTAGCAACCTAAATACTGCATTTCTCACATTTCCTCATGAATACCTGAGCAATTCCAGTGTCCCACACATGTGCTGTTGAGAAAAGCCCGCCTCCGAGTCACAGACAGGCTCAGAGGTATCTGAAGTTCTGAATCTGTTTAGGAAGTGACAGGCACTTCATTCAGCGATTTAAAAAAAAGTACTCGTAACCTGCAAATTTAGGTAAACCGAATCCTTCAAAATAATGTTTCCCAGACACGAAGAAAAAAAAAAAAAAGCTAACAGATTTCAAAATTACAAGTATAAAAAAATTACAACTTATTTGTATATAATTTCTGAGAACGTAAAACGATCTTGGCTCTAGTATAGCATGCTACTGCAACTCAGTGCCTTGGACCATATGTACACAAATCACCTACACTTTAATTTCCACTGTAAGAAAAAAGCTGTTCTGCTGAAGAACTGCACAGTATTACAGGCTATCAGGCTATGACACACAGACTAATGAGCAAGTATTTACACATAATCAGCCTTTTACTTCCATGACTGGTTTGTCTGCGCTGCTGCAGTGACCTTTTAGAGACAAAGTGACTACCAAAAAGAAATGCTCTATGAGAAACCTGTGAAGTGTGACCTAAACTCTCTGTATGCAATTGCCCTTTGGACACCTGTTTCAGGGTGAGTAATTTTCAGGGATATTTCTGGTTTATTTTGCCTTGATTGTACAATCTAAAAAACAATGTACCTTTCTATATAAAGGGCTGAAGAAGCACTTGAAGCAAGTTGACTTATTTTAAAACTCTTTTGTTAGCTCAGTTTCTTTGGGCTCAGTAAGGCCAGCAGAGAAAAAAGATGCATGATACACCTCCTTTTGCAGGTATTTGCATGAGGCTGCTGCTCTCCTGGTTACAGATCTCTCCACATCAGCTTGGTGGTCTGAAATCAACTCTCTTCTAAGGCAAGGAAAATAACTACTTGAGCCTCAAATTTTGTTTTCTTTGAATATACATTCAGGTGTTTTCACCCAAAAGATTTGACACTCAAGATGTTTTGTGTACAGATTTTAAATTATAACCCCACACACACTGCTATAAAAGAAATTCCAGTATTTTTGAAAATGGAAAGGACAGGCAAAGGGTTGAATGCTTAAAGTGTAGCATAAAATAATTACTCTTGAAGGAAGAAGCGTTTGGAATTCTGAGGGGTTTCTGTCTGTTTCTGTCTCTTGTCAGAGACACACAAATAATCAGGAAAACTTTTCGGCTTAGTAAGGGTGCTAGCAAAGATAAGTATATTTCAATTGGATGCTGAATGTGGCTCTGATAATGATGAGCAAAAATCACGATTCCATATGATAGTGTAGGAATATCAGGTACTTCGCAGCACAGCTGGACACCTTTCACAGCATATTTTCACAGCTTGCTGCATTTATTACTTCCACTCCTCCCTCATCATACATTTCTGAAAGGCCTATTTTCTTCTTTCAAAATGATGTGCTACTCTTCTGCTCATAAATGCTAAATTGTTCTTCCAAACTAACTAGATTAACAAACCTCAGACCAATTTCCCAGGGTATATTAAAAAAGAATAAACATGTAAACTCAATTATGAAGGGTTTGTGGGCTCTGGGTATATTACAAACTTGCCTCAAGCTGTAGTAAAACAATAATATATCATTCAACTCCATCTTTACAAGGGTTTCACTGTTCCTTACTTCACCTTTGAGAAATACTGGAAATGCTGCAGACACATAGTTACTTGTAAAATGTAATTTGGTCCAAGGCTCATGGAATTACTGTGAAGACTCTCTGACAATATTATAGAGCTCCCTTGAGTTCAGGACTGTTAATTACAGTGTAGCAGACAGAGAAGTCCAAGAACACAGGAGGTGTTGGGAGCCTGTCCTTCTTTCACTGGGAATTCCTATTTGGTATTAGGGGAATTGAGGTCAATTGTCCCCATAGCTCCTGCATTGTCGTACTCTGTGGCTCTCAGAGAAATTTAATTTCGGAATGTTCCACCTGTAGAATCACGTTACAGTCTTCAATTCTAACTACAATCGCTGAAGATAATGAGAGGGGAATATTTCTTAAGCACTTCTGTAAATCGGAACTAAGTACGTCAACTCATAGAAGAGCACCTGACGAGAGAATGCAAAAAAGCAATTGTGCACACGAAAACACAGACACATACACACACTCCTCCAGTTGTATAGCCAGATTCTCAAAGCAAGGCCCTTAGCACTTGGTATGCGAAACTCACAAAAATCTTCTGGTTTTGAACGAGGCAAGAAAAAAAAATCCAGAGATCTTTCAAATACTGAATGCACTGAGGAAAACACACATGTATATGTAAGCACAGTTCTGATCACAGCTTATAAATAACTGGGTGGAATTCCAAGATAATAACTCCCTTCCGAACAAATTTGTAATGAAATAGGCATGGTCCAGCCAAAGTTGAAATTAGCAGAAAAGTCATCTGAAAAAGACCCATCAGACAGCAAGTTAATGAAGTATTTATAGAAGCACTTCTCCACAGGAGAAACAAAGTGAACGAGGCTCTCCAAATAATAACCACGAGAAAATGAAATAAGGTGGGCCAGAATTATGCCCTATGGAAAAGCCTCTTCATTGAAGTAACTTGATGCATTTTCTTTGCCCTCTTTGCCCACCTGTCCTTAGTAAGATGGTGTTCAACTCGTTTTTACTTTTACAGGTTTCAACTTTTATATTTTTCAAATCCTGTACTGCCTGCTGTGTAACTCTGAAGTTTCTTCTGGCCTGTGAGCTGCTGTTCTCTCATGCTGGTCAGACATAACAAACCTCTGCAGGCTTCCACTCCAAGAACACCAGGCCCCAGGGTGTGTAAACTAAAAGCCTCTAAAAGGGGGACAAACTTGGGGTAATCACATTATGAACTGAGGTTATAATTGGAAAATTAACCCTGGTATGCAAATGAACCCAACTTAGAAAAGTGTGAAGAACCCGTGACCCAGGGTCCATCTTGGGTGTAGCCTCTGGACTGCCCAGGGTGTACCTTTGAAGGCCCTTCAAATAAACACCTCCTTTTATTTTCTTATTCTTGTCTAGTCTTTGCGTTTTAAGTGGCCACTTAAGGCATCAGTGTCCCCTTCAAAAACTTGTTGACGCACAGGGGAGAAATCCTCCTATCTTTACAGTGATGGCCCTGAAAACCTCTCTGAAAGCCGGGTGGCACTGCCAGACTTTTCACCCATAAAAACGCCTCCGAAATCTGGGCAGCATTGCCAAACTCTTCCAGCCATACCACTCGTTTGGGCCGACAGAAGCTCCACAAAGCCACCTCCA
>VZTA01009125.1:0-10110 GCA_013398855.1 Mohoua ochrocephala | reverse complement strand
TGTGTGCTGTGTGGGTGTCCCCATGTGTGCTGTGTGGCTGTGTCTGTCTCCATGTGTCTCCGTGTGTCTCCATGTGTGTGCGTGGGTGTCCCCATGTGTGCTGTGTGGGTGTCCCCATGTGTGTACGTGGCTGTCTCTGTCTCCATGTGTCCCCATGTGTGCTGTGTGGATGTCCCCATGTGTGTGCATGGCTGTCTCCATGTGTGCTGTGTGGCTGTCCCTGTGCCTCCATGTGTCTCCGTATGTGTGCGTGGCTGTCTCTGTGTCTCCGTGTGTCTCCGTGTGTCTCCGTGTGTCTCCGTGTGTGTGCATGTTTCAGTGTCTGTGCCCATCTCCAGGTCCCAGTTTGCGCTGAAGTTCCTGGACCCCTCGTTCGTCCCCATCACCAACTCCCTGGGCCAGGAGCTGCAGGACAAGCCCTCCAAGTGGGCCTTCAACCGGAGCGCCTTCGCCCACCAGAGGTGAGCAAGCGGCTGGGCACGGCCCGGGCTGTGCCCCTTCCCACCGGGAGGGAAGGGAATGCAGTACTCTGCTAAGTACTCTGAGCTCCGAGGAATTTGCCGGCGGCAAGAGACAAAGGCTGAACCAGAGCTTTTCCCCAGACAGTTGCAGCTCCCCTGGAAGACTTGATTATTTCAGAGCAGGACACCAGGCTGCAACACACATTATTGTACCAGAACGTGACCCAGTTTCCTGGCGAGCGAGTGGAGAGTCATCACTCCAGGATAAATAGCTGTGGTTTAAGACTGGAAACACATCGGGCTGTAACAGCCATGAAATGCTGTGTCCATGGAGGCCAAAACACACACAGAGAAACTTCCCAGCTGCCGGCAGTTCCAAGCAAGTGCAGTGCTGCTCCTGCCTCCAGCTCCGCTCCGGCTGCGGGGGCAGGCACAGGGCTTTGTACTCCTTATACATACATCTACTTGCTGATTATAGATATTAAACATTTCTATAAAAGAAAACAAAACCATGTAGCCATTTAAGACAGCTACTGCTGTCTTGGATTGTAATTTTGTCCTGACAAATGCCTGCTGGTTTAGGGACCAGCTCACGTGTCCCACCTGGGGAGCAGGAATCCGGCACCTCTCAGTGCAGGATTTGGGCTTTTCTCCTCCCTTCAGGCCGCTGCCCAAGGACAGCAGGACAAGTAATTCCCTTCCAGTGCTGCCACATGCTGCCCTCAGGAGCCGTGGGCTGCAGAGAGGAGGTGGCACTTTGCCCCATCTTTTCCTCAGGACCTCCCAGGCTATGTGACAGTGGCCACCCTCAGTGTTGCTCCATCCCTGGCACCAGCAGCTCCATAAGCCTGTCCCTGTGCTACCCCTCTGATGATTTTAGCTGATGCCTCGGGAGCTGCCTTTGCACTTGTCCGTCAGCCAGAACCCATAATTAGGGCACCCAGTGGGACTCCATTAATGCTCAGACATTGGAGGATGCGAGCTGGAGGAATGGTTGTTTGTTTTCCATAAACATAAGCAAATAAAGTCCTATTGGGTTTCTAATTTTATGCCCTGCAAGGGAAATTCCCAGGCAGGGTTGGTTTTGTTTGCTTTGTAAGTATCCCTAATAACCCTTGTAAAAGTGCTGCTGTGCTTGCCCAAATATGAATTAAGGAACTATATTTGCAGAGATGGAGACAGCGACTGTCACTTGGTTTTGTGACTGGAAGCTAGTTAATGAGAACATAAATATATATATATATAAATGGTCTCCTCGTAATTCAGTTGGATACCCTGGGTTTGCTTCACGTGCCTTGTGGCTGCACCAGGAATGAAAGGCACACACAGCCCCAGCAGAAACCCACCCTCCCCCCGTGTCACAGCCCGGACAGGGCGGTGCAGTGCACACCCCACAGCGGGGTGACCGTGGGGGATGTACCGGGAGCTGCACCCCTTGTCCCAAGCAGCCAATCCCATATTTAAACCCTGACAGTACTCCAAGAGGTACAAACACAGCCTTAGCTGCTGTCAGTAGGGACCAGCAGGTAAAGCCAAGCGGAGCTCTAGGTGAGGAGCCAGCTCCCTCGTTCCCATCTATTTATGTTAATTTAAAAGCCATCGCACCCCGTTGCTCAGGAAACTACTTTAGAACGCTTTAAAAAAAAAAGGAAAAATATAAGTCTAGGTGGAAAACAAATCCACTGCAAAAAAAGGGGAACTAGAACTCCATGTTTTCTGTTATTTTGCTCTTGTTTTAGGCAAGAAATCCTTCAGCATGTCGACGTCATCAAAAACTTTTCTCTGACCAAGAGCAGCGTTCGGATCGGGCAGCTGATGCACTACGATTATTCCAGCCATAAGTACGTTTTCTCCATCAGCAATAACTTCAGGTCTCTGCTTCCTGACGTGTCTCCCATCCTGAACAAGCACTACAACATCTGCGCCGTGGTCGGCAACAGCGGGATCCTGACCGGGAGCCAGTGCGGGCAGGAGATCGATAAATCGGATTTTGTCTTTCGGTGCAATTTTGCTCCAACCGAGGCTTTCCAGAAAGATGTTGGAAGGAAAACCAACCTCACCACCTTCAACCCCAGCATCCTGGAGAAGTATTACAACAACCTCTTGACCATTCAGGATCGCAACAACTTCTTTTTAAGTTTGAAAAAGCTCGACGGGGCCATTCTCTGGATCCCCGCTTTTTTCTTCCACACGTCGGCGACAGTCACCAGAACGCTGGTTGACTTCTTCGTTGAGCACAGAGGGCAGCTAAAGGTGCAGCTGGCTTGGCCAGGAAACATCATGCAGCACGTTAACAGGTGGGTGCCTCGCATTTAACTGGCCAAATGCATCTCTTTGTACAAATACATCTCTTAACTGATTTCCCCCTCGTGCCTGATGTGGTAGGCACAGTCTGGCAAGCCGGGACCGCTTGTTTTCAGAGCCACTGCAGTTTTGTGGTCGCTTCAGAACATCCTTCAGTTATTTCTGAACAGATTGGTTCTGACTCACCTGCTTGTCTCCCCAGGTACTGGAGGAACAAGCACCTGTCCCCGAAGCGGCTGAGCACAGGTATCCTCATGTACACCCTGGCTTCGGCCATATGCGACGAGATCCACCTGTACGGATTCTGGCCCTTCGGCTTCGACCCCAACACGCGGGAGGACCTCCCGTACCACTACTACGACAAGAAGGGAACCAAGTTCACGACCAAGTGGCAGGAGTCCCACCAGCTGCCTGCAGAGTTCCAGCTGCTCTACAGGATGCACGGTGAAGGACTGGCCAAACTCACCTTGTCGCATTGTGCCTAAGAACCTAAATCTTGAAGTGCCAAACGATTGTCTAAAAAAGTGCCCAAAACCAATTTAAGCAGTCTTCAGATAGAATTCTAAAAAGGAAACAAACCCACCCTAAAATCTTTTCCATAATTTAAAGATGCTTTTTAGCCACTGCCCATCCAAGGGTTTCAGCGTATTTAGCGGTGCAGAAGCTTTTATCACATTCTGTGGATGCGATTTGTGCAGCTGCAAAGTTGAAACATTTTGCATTTCTAGATAAGCCACTCAGTATGTTTTAATATCTCTTCCTATTTCAGCGTTCCACTAAACGCCCTAAATCTCTTCATTTTACTGTTCCTTCCCATTAGAGCTAGAAATGCTACTTTTAAAAGGTTTTGCTTCTTTTGTATCTGTTGCTCTCAATAGCTCAGCGTTGCCGTGGCCGATGGAGGAAGCCACTCGGAATTCCGGTGCATCGTCACACGCAAGTTCCTCAGCGTGGATCCTGATTTCCACCGCTTGGGTATTTTCGTATTTACTGAATTTTACATTTTTTAAAGAATAACAAGAAGAAGGTCACAAAGTGGCTCGTACCTTAGCTAGGTGTTTATATCACTCTTGGAATACTTCAGTGTTTTAATTCCATTTGGGACAGATCCTAGTCCAGACTAGACAGGCTGAAGCATGTTCATTCCCATCCATCTGATACTACTCTGTCATTTGATTTCAAAGTTAAACCACCACGGTAAATGGAATTAGGCTGCTCTGGAGACATATTGGGTGACAATAGTCCCAAACCCTGTCCCTCTGCTTGGGCAGGGACTGGCAGGATGGGCAAAAATAAAAGCCAGGCGCTGGGATTTTTAAAACTGGTTTTTGTAGGGAAGTGAACAGAGCTGGAGTGCAGGGAAGAGGAAATGCCATTACCAGATTTGCCCATTTATGTCTCTAACTCACCCGTCAGACGGCTGGAGTAGTGGTCCCGTTTTCTCATCACCAACAGCACTCCAAGGCAGACAGGGCAGATGCTTCCTTGGCACCACAGGAAATCCAGCTGCTTGGGGACAGGACAAACAATAGGGTCACTCAGAGCTGGGAAGTGTTGGCCATTATGTCTCAGGATAAAGGAGCCTGGGAAGTAACTGGGTTTCTTATGAGTACGCTGGCAAGTATTTAACCATTTTTTACTATTCTGGGTGAGAACTGACCCCACAATGAAAAAAAGATGCAAAATCCAATATTTAAAATGGCACGTGTTAATTTTTCTCAGCTTCTTTACCTACATGCAGACATAGGAGATGAGGAAGGAGATCTCGAGCACAACACCCAACCTGAACAGCCGGAGCATGTCCTGGTGCCCACTGTGGCACCACAGCTCCGCTGAGCCCTGCAGCCGGGACAGTTCTCCCCCACGGCCCCGGGTGGGGAAAGAGCTGGTGGCTTTCTCCTTCATTTGAATTATCCCTCATTTCCCAGCTTGGCTTTTCCAAAGGCTGTTTAGGGCTGTGGCGGGGCTTGGATCATGCCCCTGCTGCCCTATGTCCAGGGCTGCACGTGGTGCAGTGGTGCTGTCCCAGCGCCGTGGGGTGCCATAGGAGCCGTGCTTGATGTTCTCATCGGTGTCATCGTCGTGTGCGAGGGCCTGACCCCAGCAGCGGAGCTTGGCTGTGCCGGGCACAGACCCTGGGGAGCACAAGGACAGGCTGTCCCTGTCCCTGTCCCTCCCTGTGTCCCCAGGGAAGGACTGAGCCCCCCCAGTGCCAGCAAGGGCTGTGGGATCACAGCCTCCAGGAGCTGTGGGGCCGGCAGCGGCCGGGCAGCACCGGTCCCAACCAGGCCTGCAGGGACCCTTCTCCACGAGCTGGAGCACACGGATTGTTCAGCCCCAGACCAGAAATTGCACAGGGAAGGAAGAGCTCTGCACTGGTCATTAATGAAGTGCAGGAATGAATCATTTCTGATGTCGTTTCCTATGGAGCTGTACAGCTGCCGTGCCAGCCACTGGGGTCCATGGTAAAGAAGTGCCCAGCGACCCTAATCCCAATGGCAAAGAGCCCCCCAGGGCTGAAAGGTCACCCCGAATCCCGAGTGACCCTTGTTGGCTTGTCTTAATGCCAGACATTTTTATCAAGAGGCATTTTACCAGTTTCCTGTAGGGACCCATCATTTCTCATCAGCAAATTAAAGAAATGAGAGCAATTATCACTATATTGGCATGAAAGCAGGGAGCAAGGTGCTCCATACAGCTTCTGGAACCTCCCCTGGTCCTGGAGAGGGACAGAACCCCCTGCCAGTCCTGGGGACAGCCCTGTCATCACCACCAGAACTTTCCAAAGGCACAAAGAGGCACCAAATGCAGAGAAGGAAGCACAAAACTGACTGCAAATATTTGGAAGCGGGAGTACAGAAAAATTATTGACAGAGCGCCATATTACATCATTGATTTTTAAGCAAAACTCCCCATCGATGCTCCAGACCCACATTGAACATTTCAGAATCATTGATTTTAATGGGGAGTTCTGCCCCGCGATCGATGGCACAGCATAGCCCAAAGTAAATTGTTTCTTAGTATCAATATTTTTTTGCCCAAGCTCGTGCAAGGTGGAAAACCATCTCAAAGTGTGCAGCTTTTGTTTTGCCTGGTGGGGCCTGAGGGAGAGGTGAGGACGGCAGGGGATGGAGAAGGCAGTGGCTGAGGAGGAGAGGCTCTCTGGGGCTGCCTCTCTCTGCCAGAAATGCCTTTGCGTTAATAAGCAAGTATCTTAATTATTTATTTAACTGTTATTTAGAAGGTGCTGGGGGCTGCCCTCCCTGCTCAGGACAGCCAGTGGCCTCTGCATGCGGCGTCACCTCAGCTGGGCTCTTCCTTCCCTCTCTTTGGTCCCAAACCTTCCTGCATGAATTCCTGATGGTTCAGGGAGAATTCTCCCTCCCACGACTGAATGTGTAGACAGGCCAACAGAGCTAATGCAGCGTGATCAATACCTGTAAGTACAAAACATCTGAGGTTCCAAAACCCAGAGAAGTCCCCCTGAGCAGCTCCCTCCATTGGGAGACCCTGCTCGGCCCTGGGCAGCCAGGACAGCGTCCAGTGGCAGCCACATCCCGCTCCAGCCCCTCTGCCAACAGGATGGGTGCCAAGGTGCTGGGGGTGTACATAGGACTGGGAATACATGCTTCCTTTCTCCTTTTATACATCTTGGGTCTGTATTTTTGTTGCTTGCATCTCCTTGGTGAATGGTAGCAAGGCACATGAAAACAGGCATTTGGCTACCGGGTTTGATCGTGGGCTAAACGAAGAAGCAAGAGTTTGTGAAACAGAACTAAGTGTGAATGGAGGCTGCAGAAATGGGGCGAATAGGAAAAAGCAGGTTTTCTGTAAATGAATGTGTCTTTATTCAAATGGCTCTACAGTTCAATGCCTGATGGAGTTGTTTTCAATACGAAAAGATAAACATTTAAAAAAAAAAGAAAAAAATGCCATAATTGTAATAAAGGTTTCATTATTAAGGGCCATACTAAAAGCATTGTTTATTTTTCGATGGCTGATGTTCATAAAGGGCCAGGGCACGTCTCAGGTGAGCGGCAAAGCCGCACGCGGTGGGAAGGACGCTGCAAGCAGGGCCGCTCCAGCCTCACCACCACGGAGAGCCTCGGGACCGGGCCTGGGGGCTGGGACCAGGCTGTGTGCGTCCCCAGCCCGGGGCTGGAGCGTGGCTGCACGGCACATCGTGCCCTGGCTCCCCTCGTGACCGTGCCGCGTCCACGTCGTGAGCGTCGGGAGCTCGGGAGCTCTCCGTGTGATCCCGCAGTGTGATGTGCCCGCAGCATTGACTCATGTGCCATAACCCGATATTGAATGCATTGTTTTTAAATAAAATGGTTTCTTGTGCATTGGGAGTCTGTAAAACTCCGCTGCCTCCGCCTCTTCCTTATTAGTATTTCCCGAACTGCTCTGGGCCACTGATAGGTTTTACTGGAAAACTTCACCAGAGGAGTTGCCAAAGGTGTTGCTTAATGCTCCCTGTATTTCATTATGCAGTGCAACAAGCTCGGTGTGACGGATCAGATTCTGCACTCCCGTGGAATACGGGGAGATAAAAAGCGCGGGAATCTGGGCACCGATTGGCTCAGGGTGTTTGCTCATTGAGGTGAATTCCATTCCCAAGAACCTCTTACAGCCCACTGCTGGTACTCCTTCCAGGTGACGTGCTGCTTGCTCCAGCACTGCGTGGTGTCCTCAGTGGCTCCCAGCAGGAATTCTGCCGTGTGTTTTTAGGAGCTCACATGAACTCCCAGGACAGAGTCCCTCGGGCTGGCAGGCACAAGAGCAGAGCCATGCCAGATCTTCTGTCTGTGCTACCTGTGTGCTTCCCACCGCCAATATCCACTAC
The DNA here is from genome assembly GCA_013398855.1 of Mohoua ochrocephala. Lineage (NCBI taxonomy): Eukaryota > Metazoa > Chordata > Aves > Passeriformes > Acanthizidae > Mohoua > Mohoua ochrocephala. The sequence goes on along the minus strand of VZTA01009125.1, from coordinate 2,499 downwards.
AGCTCATGTATTTATCCCTGAGACCATCCTGCCAGAGAGGCAGGGATTTATAGTCCCATAACCCAATTTGGGTATGGGGATGGGATAGGAGAAATCCTTTCCTTCCTCTCCCACTGGTAAATGTGAGGAAGGCTCTGCTGGCCATGGGTGCCAAGGCTGGAGGGTGCCAGTGGCCAGTGTGGGTTGAAGCCCCCAGCCCCGTGTACAGCTGTGCCTCCACCCCTGGGAAGGAGTCCTGAGGGGCTGCAGCTGCTCCCTCTGCAGAGAACGGGCCTGTGACAACAGTTTCAAAATGCCAAAGAAAACACTTGCAATGTTTGTTTAAAAGCAGGTGAAAATGACACGTGCAGGCCCTGGCCAGCTGGTGACGGCTGTTTTAGAGGAGAACTCCCTGTGCCTGTGCCGTGTCCTGCACTGAGGTGTCACCCCAGAGTCACCCCTTCCTGCCTGGTTTGGGTCAGGTGCCAGGTGTGGGTGCTGCAGGACGCTACAGAGACGAGCCCCGGAGAACAGAAAAGGAGAGAAATTAAATTTCATATTCCCAGGGGAGCCACAGCCCAAGCCAGAAGCATGCTGGGCAAGAAAGCTCAGCCAGGCCAGGTCAACCCCCAGGTTTGTCCCACCCCGCCATCCCTGGACACCCCACTGCTGCCTCCTTGGGGGGAGTGAGGGCACCTGGCCGCGGCACGGGGAGCCCCGGCTGCAGGCACACAGGAGGAGCAAAGCTAACAAAGAAACTCCCTCCTCCCTCCCCCAAGAGCAGAGGGAAAGCCTCTGGCGAAGGCAGCCATGCAGGCAGGGAACGCTGCCCCGCTGGGCAGCCGAAGCTCGCTGGGCTGGAAGCAGCAGCGGCCACCCGGCTCCCGGCACTGCTCCTGCCACCGTGCCCAGCTGCCAGCTCGGCCGGGCCGCGTCCTGCCCGGGTGACAAAGGACACCCAGCACCCTCCTGCCTCTGAGGGCAGGCACAGCCCCCTCGGGATGCACCCTCCGCTCCGGGTACAAGTGTGCCATGTGTGGGTGTTTACACTCTGGGAGGTTGATTCCCGGGGAGATTTTGGCATGAATTTGGAAAGACACCAGAATTAGGCACTCCGGTGTGTAACAAAACACCCTCAGGGGACACAGCCATCAGGTGCAGGCTTGGAAAGAAAAAGTCAAAGGCAGGCCTGATGAATTTGCTGGAGAAGGAGAAGGCAAGGCAAGGCAAGGCAAGAGGAAAAGCGAGGAAAAGCAAGGAAAAGCGAGGAGAAGCGAGGAAAAGAGAGGAAGAGAGAGGAAAAGAGGAAAAAAGAGGAAAAGAGAGGACACGGACACCAGCACATCTGCGGCACCAGATTCCCATCAGGGTCTTCCCACCCACCCCCCTCCCGCCTGCCCACAGCGGCACCTCCGTCTCCGGAGCGCTGCACTCGCCTCTCTTTTCCCCAAATCAACTGCAACTTTTGCCTTCCTTTAGGAAGGACAAAAAGATTTCACGCATAACTTGCCCTGAACAAAGGCACCTCACGCCAGGGCTTTCTTTTCTGTCTTTCTTTCTTTTTTCCTTCTTCACCACAAGCTGACAGTGGGAGGAGTAGCTGGGGCGGGGGGAGCTCCACTTTATACCCGCCTGATTAGTGCCAAAAAGCAGCTCGGGAAACACTGTGAGCTCCAGAGACACACCGTGATGGCAGCATGGAGGGAAACAGATCATTATCCCTTGGGATCCGATCTGTAGGGAAACTGGATGCTGTCATACACAACCTGTTTGCAAGGAGATCCCAGGTGCTCTGGAGAGTGGCCTGATGATGGAGCGTCCAAAAGGTGACATGTGTCCCCATTTCCCCCGTTTTAGTTACTGGAAAGACCCAGTGGAGGTGGGACCTTCACAAATACAGAGATGGTTATCAGGGCCGAGATAAGGATGACACAAAACGCAAGGACACGGCTGCTGTTGCTGCTGTGCTACTGATTAAAGGAGCGGGGAGAAGTAGTGAACTGCACGGCTGGGAGCAGCGGGCACAGCCCAACCCGATGTGCCTTGGCACGAGTGCTCTCCATGGGCTGTGCCATAGCAGGCCAGTCCCCATTCGCCAGCTCCATGCCAGAGGATGCTGTCCCCTCGGGCCCTGAGCCCACGGCGACCCTGCCCGCTGCTCCTCGGCTGCTCTCCTGGCTCCCCGTCCCTGTCCGCCTCCATCCGCCCTGCCCCTGCCCACAGAGCCGCGGTGCCAGCCCCACGCCGTGTGCCCTGCGGAGCTGTGCGCTGCCCCTGCCAGCCGCGGGGGCTCAGGGGCGGCCTGGGGAGCCGGCCCTTCCTCGGGAAGAGGGGGGAACGCCTGTCCGTGTGTGCGGCGGTGAGCGGGACCCACAGCCGTGTGCCAGCGGGGCGGCACGGGGACGCGGGGCTCCTGGGACTGCACATCCACCCCCGGGTGACGTGCATCCATCGCACCACGTTAATGAGCCCAAATTCAGCCGCATTTAAGGCAACTGATAACCAGTAACCAACAGCACA
>VZTA01009102.1:7725-21738 GCA_013398855.1 Mohoua ochrocephala | reverse complement strand
AACCCCAGTTCCCTCAGCTTCTCCTTGTAGGTCATGTACTCCAGACGCTTCACCAGCTTTGTTGCCCTTCTCTGAACAAGCTCCAGCACCTCAATGTCCTTCCTGAATTGAGGGGCCTGAAACTGGACACAGGACTCAAGGCATGGCCTCACCAGTGCCAAGTACAGGGGGACAGTCACTGCCCTGGTCTTGCTGACCACACTATTGCTGATACAGGCCAAGATGCCCTTGGCCTTCTTGGCTACCTGAGCACATCTGGCTCATGTTCGGCTGCTGTTGACCAGCACCCACAGGTCCTTTTCCACGGAGCTGATTTCCAACCACCCTGACACCAGCCTGTGGTGCTGCTTTGAGTTGTTGTGACTGAAGTGTAGGACCTGGAACTTAGCCTTATTGAACCGTCCATAGCAGGGCTCAGCCCATTGATCTAGCCTGTCCAGGTCCCTCTGCAGAGCCCTCCTATCCTCCAGCAGATTGACACTCCCACCCAGCTTGGTGTCATCCGAAAATTTGCTAATGGTAGACTTGATTCTCTCATCCAGGTCATCAATAAAGATACTAAACAGGATTGTGCCCAATAAACAGGACTGTGTCCCTGTGGGACACCACTAGTGACCAAACGCCAACTGGATGATCCAATACATTGGAAAAACTAGAATTCCTTTGATATGAGTGTCTGTGTTCACCAATTGGCTAGAAAAGGTCCTTTGCTTTCTCTTCCGGGTGTCCTAGGTCTTGGAGATTTTGGCCTGCCAGCAGCCCAATTTCCACAGAACAGGCAGACAGCATCTCTAACCATGTTGTTCTGCTCCATGTGGACAGCAAAATCTCCTGGCCAGAGGCAATGGATGCAATGGGGATGGGATGATGCACCCTACTTATCCCTTAATGATGCTTTAATCAACTAGATACCCCTTTACCATAGGGATGTTGTGCTATATGAGTGCTGCTGAGCTTTTCCAGAGGTTAGCCATCTCTCTATTTTATCTCCAGGTGATAATATAGACCAGCAGAAATGGAAGGTTTGCTTTTGCATATTGGGGGGATTTTCTATATGATCACTAATTTCCATTAGACTTCCAAGAATATTTTGGGGAAAATGGAAAAATGAATAGTGGATTAACATATAAAACACAAATTTTCTTATTCACTTCTTAGAATAAAGAAAAATTTTTGCTAGGACATGTTGTAAGTGTCAAATCAGGTGCACTAGAATGGAAGACAAAGAGGTTTAAAAAGGTGGCGATGCTTTCTCTGATCAATCTTGTATCTGCTTACAATAAGAGAATGACAGAAAAAAAGATTCTTCCACATTCTCCATTAAAAGGAACTTGGTGGCTGTTGCTGAACGGTATTTTGGAGCCAATTAGATCAACGTTTTCTTTTAGAGAGGGCAATGTACATGTCAGATAATGACCAAAATATCTGGTTTTGACCCTATATTTACAACTTTGTGCCAAGTTCTGAATACGGCATACCTAATAGCTTTTGGTACTAGACTTGCAGTGACTCCCAAGAAAGGTCGGTTTCTGACCTTGCCACAGCAGTGTGTTCTTTGCTGACTTCAGTATAATTATTCCTGGTTTACACTGGCAGGTGAGGTCAGAATCAAGACACCATTTGAAGTGAAAAATGTTCTACAAGAAGTACTGTGAAAAGCAGCTGTCTCAGTAACAGTTTTGAAGATACTTCAAGGTATTGCAGGCAGGGTATCTGAAGCCAGTTTCTGTGACTGGTTTGGGAATCATCAAATCAAATGTTCGTTATCATCCTCCAAATGAGGTGTCTCAGACAATGCAGGTGCAAACTAGTTTTGTAAATAGTTTGTTGCCTCAACTAAGTTAGCTGCCTCAAGCTTTGTCTTAGGAGACCTGGACCAGAGGTGCAATATATGGCATTTAACAGAACGTGATTGAAGAATGTTTGAGCTCACAGCAATGAGAGCAGACACACCTAGGAGAGGAAAAACAATCTATTCAAAGCTCAGACAGGGATGCAAGAATCCTAAATTACCTCTGCACCATATCTGCTGCTAAGTCTCTTGGCATGGGTTGTTAGCTCAGGTGTACCACAATGCTGATCGCATCCTGGTACTGCCAATCCATGGGCACTCGGAAAACTAGGGGTGAAGCTAAAATACAGTCATTCTTATGCAAGCGTATATTCCCTTTTTAAAGAAGAGCAGACTAGAACAGAAAAAAATTTAATTATTAGCCTGAGATTTTACAGTGGCACATATCAGAACAGGATGTACTGTCTCCCACTATTGGCTCTCCAGTATTCCTATTAGGTCCTATTAAAATATTTATGATAGGAACTCACGTCTCAAAACCAGCATTGTCAAGAAAAACTTAGTCATACCATCACAAGTCCATGTGTCACACTGTACCTAACAAGTGATTTTCACCACACGAATCCTCATACTTCTGTGCTGGACAAAAGTCATTTAGAGATGAGCATTTCTTCTGTGTTGAGAAAAAAAATCAGAGACTTGGCAAAATGGAAATACTCAGAGCAGATAAAAAATTTTTATAAAAAGATGAACAACAAAATCAGTGCAGCAGAGGTAGTACTGTTTTGTAAGATGACTACAAAAAGAAAATAAGCTGAAAATTAAAAAAATCTTATTCAAGAGAAATAAATGCTTCATGTGTATTCAACAGAGCATTGTTTTCCAGAGTTTAAAAGGAAAACATCTGACACTAATTCTTCCATGGATAGTCTGTCATCTAACTATTAAAATCTTAGAATATAATTAAATATTAAAAAATATTACTTTATGCTGTGAGGTTAAAATTACACCATTTCTAGCAAGGGGTGTAATCACAAAAGTCCCTATTTAATTACCATCTGCACTTATCCAACAATTTAAAATTAGAATCCAGAACTACATATTGATCTCCTATTAATATCTATGCTCTAATAAAGTGACAGTCTTTCAAAAATCTACCAACAGACACCTTTATAATATATGACGTGGTTTAAACATATTTTATTTCATTCCAGAGAGAATTTATATTTCATATCTCAACCTTTTATGAAGCTGCTGTAAATGACTTAGCTCAGCTTTTCGATTTCAGACTAATTTCATTTCAATTTGATCTCAATCTTATATAATTCTTAGGTTTTGTTCAAAAAACTGACACTTACCATGTGGAATAACATGTCAAAAATGTGGGATGTTTAAGTTCATGGTTTGTGAATTTAGCAAAGATGTAAAACAAAGTATATGATGCATGATAAAGTCACAGCAGAATGTGACACCTAATGACAGAATGTAAATGAAAGTTAATTGTTTACCATATACTTGAAGTTGACATCCTGCTGGGATGAGAACTTTTTCATTATAAGATATGATACATACTTTCACTGCAGAACCTTTTCAGGATATGCTGGAGCTTCAAAACGAAGTTCAAGACACTTTCACATACCTTTATTGTTCCACTGAGGCCAAATGTGAAAGGGTTTTTCAGATGAAGAAATGAGTTTTCGCTACTACAAGTCTGAAAAGAACAGTCATAGAAAACAAAGAAAAAATTAATTATGAAAAAACCCCCAAACTAACAAATATGAAATGCATTTTAATTTGTTGCCCAGAAAAGAATTAAATAGTAAAGATTTGTTTTACAGTTGTAATGGTTACAAATTGGTGTTTTATTTTGGTTTCTAGGAGAAAAGCAGCTTCCTGTCAAGCTCATTAGCTGGATAAGCTTTCATTAAAATACTGCCCACTTCAGTGGAATACTTGCCTCAAATTCCTGTCAATGCCTTCTGAACAACTAAATTCCAAACCAGTAAACCATCTAGGACACCAATGATTTCTGTAGCATAGTGACAAGTTGGCTTCAAAATTATGTCAGCCCACGTTAAAGCTGGGGGTTTTACAACTACTTAAAGCTAAATGTTGAGATAAAGAGGAAAAAATTTTTTTTTCTTCCTCAGTCATTAGCATTCGATATATGTTAGGTGTTCTCTCCTGAGAGTGTTATATTTTTTTATATAACATGCTCTAACATCTAGCTAAAGATGTTTAATTTTCCACTAGCTAAAGGAATATTTGCATGTGCTGAACCCCTGATTCTGTTCTTAAATTTGCATAAGCTACATTTAGACAAAGCAAATGTTTAAGGAATAGGCAGCACTTCAGCAGTAAATTGACAACTTCAAATTCTGCTCTCAATTACAATCAGAGTTAATCTAAGTGTCTGTGCATTTGACAGGAGACACAGTCCCAGTTCTATGTTTCTAGAAGTTGTTTTTGCAGTAATGCAACTCACTTCCTAGTGCAGTTGCTTCTTGCTTTTATCAGTATGAGAAAAATCCATGTTGAATGCTTTGTCTTTTTCCTGGCACACCACTTCAATGTGAAAGTTAGATGGTGCCTTTTGTTAAACATAATTGTAAAAAAGATCACATGAGACCTAAGACTGCAAGATTCTACAGTTTTCTTTCCATGAACAAGTGTTTCTTGGCATACCAGCTTAGCCAACTCCAATATGATTTTTTCTGATTGTATCAATTCCAGAATATTAAAAAAAAAAAAAAAAAAAAAAAGAAAAATGGTAANNNNAGCAATATGGTTACCACTGCATTCTGCTCTCTTTTTCAGTGAAAGACTAACTCCGTGACCTTTAAGACACCAAATACTTCATGTCTTCCCATCTCTCTTTCATGTAAGCTTTCCCAAAGACTGGAATATCTGTCCTAGAATTCTGAAAGAAGAAGATGAATATGTCTATCCTGGAATATTTTCATTGGAAGGGCAGAGGGTTTTTTCACTTTTAAATTCCACCTGCAGACCTCACAAAAAACCCCTTTAATTCACATCTGCCTGGCATGTGGATTAGGACTGAGTCCTCTCCATTCAATCAGGAGTGCTATGACACAATGTTGTTTCACACTTGCAAGCTCAAGGGACTCGTCATCATAACATAACAGAATTATTAGAGTAAATTAGCATTTGTGGAAATAGTATTAATGCAATACAAAAATGCTATGTTTCTGCTGCCATATTCATTGCTTTCTACCTCTGCGTACATTTAAAAAATCATCATTGAAAAGCTTGACCAGATTGATTCTTGCAGCCCCCTCCCTTTTTATTAGGAGAAGAAGATATTACAAAATCCTTGTATGAATCAGAGCTTCATTCTCCACAGTTGAAGGCTGGGCTTACCAATCCCTTGAACAGGCACTAAGACCTCACTGAAGAGTCTGTGCTCCCCCTTCTCTGCTGTTACTAGGCACTGCAGCAGGGCAAGTGCGAGGATTTTGTCATGACTTATTTTCCCCTCCTCTCCTTGGCAAAGTATTTTCAGCTTGGAAAAGTTTTATTTAATTTAGTTTAATGCCCATTACCCCAAAATTCTAATAACTGATTTAAGTGTTGAGGGAAAAAACCCCTAAACAAGTATATCAACACTTAACTGGACTGTGGGGAAAGGGGAAGAAAAGTGCTAAGTCAAGACATTCCCCCCATGACTGTGAATCTCCATTAAAAACACCTGAGCCAGGACACCAGGGCTATGACTTCAGGGAGCAAGGGGGCACTTTTGGTGGTGCTGGAATCTCCCACAGCCACCGTGCTGTGCCCCGCCAGGCACACCTTACCCTCCCTCGGCCATAAAAACTCTTTCTGAAATTCTGAGGGTTTCAGAGAATGAGAGGGAATGAAACCTATCTGACCTTGAAGGTAAACGCAGTGGTAACTAAAGCTTCCCTTTCTCCTCCTGGAGGTAGGAACAAGGGGAACAGACACTAGGTTAAGACCTAGCTCAGTGACATCTCCCTGAGTCAAAGCCAGACCACAAAAGGTGCACAGGTATGTGCAAGTGCTGGTTTGCTTACTAAACCAGCTGCACAGGGTAAGCTGTTTCCCCAGGAATTCATGACATGCCATCAAACTCCAGATGAGGGTCTGCAACAGACTTCCAGAGAAAACTGGGTCCAGGCCTGTGTCCTCTTGGTCACAGGTCTCTCATCTCAGGGCTTTTTTTTTCTGTCATTCTTTTCCATGTGAAGGATTTATTTTACCTTCTCGGGCTCCTTTTTTTCCTGTAAGTTTCCTGTATAGTTTTTTAATTGTACTAATTATCAAGAGATTTTGTTCATATTAACATCCGTTTTCATATTATACCAAGTCATTCATGTGTTAAAAAGTGTGCTCACCTTGACTGTGTACTAATTATTGTTTCTGACTCCTTCTTTTTCTGTTCTCAGAAGTTTCAGGCATCCAATCAGGATACAGAAACCATATTGATACACTCAGGTAATTAATCGTAGATCACAAACAAACTGAAGTTGAACAATGCCCAAATAATCTATTGATTTAAAATAGTCCACCCAAACTATTCATCTGAGCATTACAGATAAGGCAAACAAAAAAAATCAGGCCTGTGTCACAACAAATTTGAGTAAAATAAAAGGCTACATTTTGCACTTCATTTATTTGTGAAGAATGACTATGTCAGATATAATGAGAGCCTCGTCAAAAAGGATTAGTTACTTCAAGTGCTTGACTTCTGAAAAATACACAGACTTGAGACTATCTGAAGACCAGCCCTGCAGAAAGAGATCGGGAGTTTTTGGTGAATGGCAATGAGTCAGCAGTGCCCTGGCAGCCAGGAGGGCCACCCATGTCCTGGGGGGCATCAGGCACAGCATCGCCAGCCGGGCAAGGGAGGGGATTGTCCTGCTCTGCTCTGCACTGGGGCGGCCGCACCTCCAGTGCTGGGGGCTGTTTTGAGTGCCACAATACAAGGACATCAAACTATTGTAGCGTATCCAGAGGAGTGCAAGCAAGATGGTAAGAGGCCTCAGGGGCAAGACTTAGAAGCAGCAGCTGAGGTCACTCGGCTTGCTCAGCTTGGGGAAGAGAGGCTGAAAGATCCCATTACCGGCTACATCTTGCTCAAGGGGGAACAGCAGAGGTGGCGATGCTGATCTCCTATTTCTGCTGACCAGAACAAAACCAGGAAGACTTAGAATAAAACTCTTTCAAGGGAAGTTCAGATTAGACATTAGGAAATGGTTCTTCACTGAGAGTTTGGTTGGCCACCAGAACGGGCTCCTATGGAAGTGATCATGGCAACAAGCCTGTCAAAGTTCAAGGAGTGACTGGATGGTCATATGGTTTAGTTTAAGTAGTCCTGAGAGGGGCAGGGGGTCGGACTAGATGATCCTTGTGGTCCCCTTCCAACTTGAGGTATTCTATGATTTCATGATTCTGTGATTCTAACAACTTAAGGTGATAAGTCATATTCTTCCACAAGCTGTGCAGCCCTCAGTAATTTAGTAACATATACATATAATCATACACATATAGGTGTACATGCTCCCACTGTTGCTTGTACCTAATTATAAACATGTGAGTGATCTCTTGATTTGAATAGGACTACTCACAAATGTAAGCATCTGTTTAAGTGCTGCACTTGGGACTGAACACATAGAAATGAGGATAAAACCCACAGAGTTTCATTTAGTCCCTACTGAAGCCAGGAATGTTCTTGCCACTGCCTATGATGAGAGCTGGATCGAATCCAAGCCTGGATGAAGTGCTCAGCATGAGAAAGCCACTGAAATGTGCAAGGCATTTGTAACTAAAAACATATCTGAAGGAAAGCAACATTTTCTGATATATAAGCATGAGATTGTGCTGAATCTGTGACACTGGAAGTCTATTACCTATAGTCATGTATTATTAAAGGGAAAAACTAGCAAGCATTGTGGGAGTGAGGCCTCTGAGGCTATATGTAAGAGAGAAAATCTTCAAAAATGAGGCTATACATTGCATTTAGGAGGCAAGAGTAACAAAAGAAAACCACTTTTCCCTAAATCACACTGCATTAAATGCATGTGTCAGGTGTTTTGTTTAGCTTTCTTTTTCTTCCAGCAATTTTTGAGCCATTCCTGAATACTTAACAATATGTCATTCAAGAATTAAATGTAAAGTCATATTTTTCAAGCATATAACCCTCAGGTAAGTGTTAGCAGTCTCTGGAAGACAAAATTCTTTTGCTGCCTACTCTGCAAGAACATATCCATGAACAGATTGGATATTTCAGTGGGTTTGTTCACTGCATCCTGACTGCTGGAGATGACCATTTTCTTAGAATTCTTCATACAATGAGTCAATCTGGAAAAGAAAAGAAAAATTGTCTGTGTATGGAATACCTAAGCAAAATCTTTTCTTTGCCTCTTTTTGAAAAACATCTTCCCTTACTCTTATCTGCATACTTCATCCTTCCTTGTCTCATCTGATTGTTTTTCATTCAAAGTTTTATCATGTGGCACTTGAAGTCCTTCAGGGTAAGTGTAATCCATTGGGTGAGCTGTTTGCTTTTAGCTAAGTTATCAAGTAGAAGAAAACATAGAGTAAACCCTAATTCAGGACTAGTTCTAAACAACAGCAAAGTTGCCTGAAGCTGATGTGCATCATTTGAGGTTAGATGGTCCAAGCACGTGAATGGATATCATACAACAAAGTAGCAGTAAAATATGAACTACCAGGTCACTGAACATCGTTATTTTTCTATGAATTAGTTAATTTTTAATACTAGAAATATCTTTGCCCCATTAAAGAATGTTCAACTCAATCGAGGCAGTTCTTCTTACCAGTTTTACATATTATTTTTACACCAGTAAGTTACTTCTAAACCAGTCATAATACACAAATTCTTTAGCACCAAAATGGCCGTAGAAAGATCCTTTAGCACCAAAATGGCCACAGAAAGGGCCTAAGGGAAAGCAAATTTAGCAGGGAAAATTCAAGAAAATTTTCAGAGAAAGTTCCTATCATTCATTGAAGACTGGGGGTGAGAGGAAGGAAAATTTTTTTTCATGTAATTATAGAAGGTATAAATATTACTGTTTCCATTTTCCCTGAATAATAGTACTTTACAGTATCAGTTATTATTACTCCAAATTTACAGTAAGATTTTATCTTATTAGATTGCTATGCACCATAATTATTGAACTACTATGTCAGCTGCGGACCCCAGAATCATCCTAAAGATTCATTGTAGAATATGTTGTCCACAGATTAAATATCAAAACTGGATTAATAACTTGATGGTAATTTCTCTTGTACCTCCATTTTCTTATTTGTGGTTATATCTAAAATATTTGTCTTAATAAAATAAAAAAACCTAACAGCTTTTTTTTTTTTTAATGCTGATTTCTACTCTGGTAGATCTAGGAACATATGAAAAAATAATTTAGAACTAGAAATTTAAAAAAAGAATGGTCTTATAATTTTTTTTTTTTCCTGAGATGCATCTCTTGGGGAAATTTTGCTTAAGCTGAGCCATGTAGCAGCAAATCAGTGAATTTTAAGGCTGGGCATGTGCTTGTGAGAAACCACAGTCTGCAGATGCAAGATATATCCCAGGTGGTAGGGCCTAAGCAGAGGCACAGGCTAAGGAAATATCTAAATCTAAGCAGTGGAAATGCACAGACTCTTGTACTGTGATTTGTAGCTGCTGTTCAGATCTCTACTGACTTTTATAGGTGGAACTGCCATGCTACAGAAAACACCTTTCTCTTACTAGGAAGTCAAAGTAACTGTGTTTTTTGCTGACTATATAATAACAGTATATATTCCTCAGTGGCTTGTACCTGTGTAGTAGTACATGCTGTATGCCTTCTTCAATAAGGTGAATTTTCAAATCTGAGTCTACATAAAATATTTGCATTAGAAAATTCTTCTATTTCTAGCACTGCTCATCAAACTTTACTAATGAACCATGCAAAAATTTTTTTACAGCCCAGTCTAGCCCATGCTATGGTAATACTGTGTGGTGAAGGTTGGTCTGGTTTCTGGGGCACAGCAAGGTGTTGTTTTTTTCCCTAAAACTATCTCTTCTGTCGTCATGCAGAGGTCCCCAAATGGAGAGTGTGCAGCACAGTCCAGCAGAGAAACTTTAACTAGAGATGGACCAGCAATGGTGCCTAGGTTCGTGACATCTGCGCAGCTTGCCCTCCAGCTATGAAGTTGTGTCCTAAAAGCTGTTTTGTGAGGAAGCAAATCCTGCCGCTCACCTCACTGCTGACATGGAATGAAACAGGAAAAATTACATGAAGGAAGCCCACGGGTAGTATTCTCCTCCAGCGCTCACTTGAGATGAGGGGGAGCTCAGTGCTTTGGGGCAATACGATTAAGCAGATGTAATCCACATGAATAAAATGTAAATCTCAGGGTGACTTTATTCAGGACCATGGTGCCAGTTTTGTGGTTATTTTGTGCCAGCTGGACTTTTTAAGTTTCTCTACAAATACACAAGTACTAGTGTTAAATCCTCACAATGAAATTTAGTGTCTCACAAAGATTTTGGGAGGTTTGCCAAGCCACCTTTATGGGGTTATTCTTAAATTTGTACAGCTCGATGTCTTACTAAAAAGGGGACGCTTAATTCAAATTAATTTTCCTGATATTAAACAGATTTCAGTATGCTGAAATCCAGAATCTATTTTCTGATGCCAATATTTTATTTATATTTATTCAAGGGTGAAAAAAGCATTGCAATTCCTACAGGTTGAGAGAGCAGAAAACAGAAGTGAGACATACCACATGTTCAAAGAACATAGTCTAGTCTGCTTGGTTTGCAGACAGGGTTAGTCTTAACCTCTACAGCATTCAAATTCAAAACATATAAGCAATTTTGTCCTACAAAGTTGTCCTGTTCTGAAAAAGTCTAATTCAGCATTTTGATTTTGAACCATTACCATATGCTGCTATTACTTAGAGTTTTTCAGAGTACTTTACAGAGTTTCTCTAGCAAAATCATATCTGACAAATAAAACTAATGTTATGCTTTGCATCGAAAAGATCACAATCACTGTTTCCACTGTGGCCACCCTTTTCTCTCATGAGCTGCATATGCCTTAGGAAACATTCTTGCTTATAATTAATAAAAAAAATGGGTGACTTTATTTTTAAAGATATATTCCCCTTACTTGTAATCTGGCTTTCATGAACTGCACCTGCTCCAGCTTTAGAATCATTGATCAATCATGTGTGCAGAGACACAATTCTTTCCACAAAATGTGCATAAAAAGGTAAAGCAATCAGATAGTTTCCTTTTGTAAACATGATCTATGCTTCTGGATTTGCTCATGAATACCTTAGGTGGTACTGTACAAGCAAACTCACAAATAAATTGGCTTTTACTCTGTTTAACCCAGGCAATAACTCCTTTTCAGAGTACTTTATTTTCATTTAGTCTCTGGTTCAATTCTGTGCTGACACTTTGCATTAATGCAACAATGTGTTAATTGAACATAAACCACAATACAAATGCAACATCTCTGTCCTGAAATTAATAACCATCATTTGTAAACCACATCATGTATTTTATTGTAGGAATAATTTACTGATGGGGCATTTTATGCTTAGCGGTGATTAAGAAACTGTGCAATTTACAACAGAAACAAACAGAGCCATATAAAATGAGTAATAAAATGTGTGTAGATGTATATAAATTTGTTGATATGAAACACAAATTAAAAATTTAAATGCTTCTGCAATATAAAGCAAAGTAGAAGGGGCTTTTCTTATTATTATCCCTCAAACTGATATGCAAACCAATAAAAGATCCAAATTTACAGGAGGATTTGCTTTATATAAAAACAAACCCGTTCAGTAGATGGAAGCATCTGTTTCAGCCATTAATAACATGTGTAATGTATACGGTGCTTTGAACTAAACGTTTCCATTATAACTGAAAGCCCATTTGCAGCGACAGAAGCAGTGCCTGGGTGTGATCAGTCATAGTGTCACCCTAGCATACGATAGCTGCTGTGGAGCAGGAGCTTGGGCATATGCTTCACCGGAGCTCTCTAATGTCACTGCCAAGCAGCAGGGGGGAAACATTCAGTGCACCTTGACACCATTAGTGTGGAAAGTAGCATAAGTTCCTATGATTTGCTTGGCAGGTGCACTAAGTGCTGGTACATGTTTAAAAAAGTTAAGTTGCTCCACTGAAACTTATTCTTGGTTCATGATTTATTAGCACCTCCCTCATGTTCTCTCCTGATAACAGCAAAATGGTATCCTTTCCTCATTCTTCCCCAGTTCTGTCTTCCTTTTAGAAGTTTGAGCGAAAGCCACTTTTAAACAGAGGAAGAAGTCTTTAAGTTTTTAAAATGAATGAGGGAAAGCCCACACCTGCATTATTGACCTTAAATACTGTTAGCTAATGTAGCGCAAAGGCATTCAGCAGATTTTTCACACCAGAGTTTTCTGGGAAGCATTCCAAAACATAGCAGCAGTTTAAAATGACCCCAACTTTGTGAACATGAATGGAGCCATTTTAGGGTAATCGTCTTTCCCAAGCTTTAAGTTACATTTACCAGCTTAGACTGAACTAAGGAATTTTTTTCTAAATGAGAAGCTTTAACTCCTTATAAAGTTAATTCTTCTGCAGGGTTTTTTTTTTTTTTCAGTAATGCACAATGAAACCATTCCTAGCTTGTCTACGTAAGAAAAGTCTGCAATGGCTTGACAGATGCAAATATTATAGTGCTCTCTTTGATGAAAAGTTAGAGATCATTTTAGTGCTCAAGCTTACAATATCATATTTACACCCCTTATATATAAATTCAGTGTGCGGCTTTGATAGTGCCCTACAGTACATTATCAAAAAACGTGTTGAGTATGGAGAACTAACACACATAGAGCTGGAAGGATGAAATTTAATTGCAAAGCTCTCTACAAAATAATCATTTGAACTATTTTCTGGAACCTGTAAAGAGTAAAAAAAACCTCGGTTGATGCTGTGTGTTCTTTAAAACCCACAGCTGCATGGACCCTGGAAATGTGGGGGTTCCCTGTTCAGCATGATTCACATGGCATATCTGCCTTCCTAATTTTGTATTTTGGAGCAGTGCTGAATCCAAGCTCTGCAGCTGGTAAGCTCCCAGGACCCCATAGAATCACACTGGAAGCCTGTCAGCATAATTTCACAGAAATCATTACTTTTCTGTGAAATGTATCAGTATGATCAGTTCAGTAACTACCATGAGAATACAGTCCCACAGAATGGCTGCACCACGCCACACAGTGCATGCTGTGTTGTTTAAGCAAAGATTTAAAAAAAAAATTCTTTCTTAGAGTTAAATACTTTTTTTTTTTTTTACAGCATTAGAACTTTTGCTTGTGGAGAAAGAACTCCTTTTTTGGGGAGGTGAAAGGCCATTTTTAAAGAACCACATGAAAAAGTCGTAACAAATTTCTGAAAAGTAGAGATGTGTAGGCATGTGTGAGCAGTAAGACCAGAGGAGATTCTACTCTTTATCTAAATCGTGTCTAAGTGAAATTAATGTTCTTCATACTATACAGTGGTAAAACCATTAAGTTTTTGTCGTTCAGGCTGTTCAAATTCTATGGAAGAAAATGCAATGCCTATGGGAATAAAATGATATTTTAATGCTTGGTAAGTTTGCTTACTTTTTTCTCCTTGTAGCTGAAAATCAGAAACTGTATTAGTTGGATTACTAAAACAACTACATTTGTCCTGAAGCCACGATTGCGTTTGGTAACCCAGTGAGAAGGGTGCTTCTGTCACAAATATGTAGGAGGCCCTCAGACTGTCGAGCAATTAAGTGGACCTGAATAATCCTATGTAATTAAGCTTCTTACTGCATAATTATCTTTATTTTAAATGTGTCTTTTGATGAAACATCTGTTCCCTGCTCTAGATTTGAAAAGATATACCCATGCACACGATGAAATGGTGCTCGTGAGGCCATCACACATGGTGCTGCTGCTCAGTTCCTTGGCGACAAATATTGTAATTTGCTCCGTCTCTGCATGCAAAAGGCAGGTGCTGTTGCATCCACTGCCTGCTTTGCCTGACCTCCACGCTCGCTGCAGCTGCCTTTCACATTGTTACCCAGAGAAATAATTGTGTTTGAAAACCCGGCTGAGGATCATTGTGCAATGAAGTGGGGAAGGGGCGCTCACAGTGTAAGTACTGTCAGAGCTCTTGGAGGTGGCCCTGACAACCTGCTAGGCAGTAA
>VZTA01009095.1:77553-128531 GCA_013398855.1 Mohoua ochrocephala | reverse complement strand
ATGTTCTGGTGTTCTGAACAGTCCAGAAGAGAAGAAGGAAAAAACCAAAGTCTCAGGGAAACAAAGGAGTTTAACTCTCCGTCTCTCTGTTCTGAGAAAAGGAAGCCAAGAGCCGGGGAAAGCAGGAAGGTGCTTGCCTCCGCTCTGCAGCAGCAGCAGCTATCTGCCCCACGTCCTTGAACACAAAAACTGCTTTGAAAAGTTCGGCTGGCTTTTTTCTTTCTCTTGGACTCAATTTTAAAGGCACAGAAAGGCACAGGAATCATGTCTGGGCATAGACTGGCAATAGGGGATACACATCATAAGGTCACCCCAAGATATTAACCCATCCAAAAGGGGACTGGAAGAAAGGGAGCATGGAGGGAATGACATCTAGCCCAGCACTACAGACTTCACTCAAAACAAGAGCTTCAGAAACATCTCTCATACTCTCTTTGCTTGGCCTGCATAGGCTGGGGAGCATCCTGAGTTGCTCTGAGGCAAACCTTTCCATCCTGGTTCCTACTACACTCACATGCAGCCTTCCCCCTGGATCTGCACTTGCTCTGTCAGTACAAGTGACAGGACCCTCTGAGTAAGCACAGGGTGTTAGCTGTCATCCACTGAGGATGTGGCAAAGGCCTATGGACAAGGAATACTTGAAACATGCTTGCTTAAAATGGAAGATGAACCATTAAATGGCCTGTGATTCTTAACTACAGTAGAATGAGCATAGTGAAACCCAAAATGAAAGGAAAATGAAATAGAAACAGCTACTAAAAATGTCATTGCAGTAGCAATCCAAAGAAATATATGAATGTAGAAAAAAGAACGGTCTTTTCATACACTGCAAGCTGCCGGTTTTTGAAAGCATCAGGAAACAAGCTGTTGAGCAGTGGAGTGGATAAAACCAGGCTCCCAAAACGCAGCTCCACTGAGCTGCCTGGCCCACGAAATCTCACTGCCAGTGATGCTGCTGCTGGGCCAGAGGCACGGCCACCCCAGCTGTGCCCACATGCTGAGGGGTGGCTGGGGCACGTGCTGAGTGGCACATCATCTGCTACCAGACCAAGCTCCTACCACGTGAGCTCAGCCTCCCTTCCATGGACAGGGCTGCTGCTATCTCTTTCTTTTATGCCCAGCTACCATTTTTCAGTAAATTCATCAGAACTCCAGTGTATCTGAGGCATCTTGGCCAAATTTGACCAAGGTTACCTAGGGATACTGGGGAAAAAATCAGGCTGTCAGGCCTTGGGATTATACAAGTCTCTTGTCTTTATGAAATGCAGACTGAAAATAAATCCAGAGCTCAGAAAAGTAGCAAATGCCTCTGGCTGTTGCAAGGTGCCAGAGATTGAGATGAGTGATGTGCACCCAGTACTTCCACCAAACATGACACTGAGTTGGGCATGCAGCACCAGAGGGGATGTCCAGCCAGCACAGGGATGGGCATCCCAGTGCCGATCTTCACCTGGTGGGAATCTGCTGCTGCCGTCTTCTGCTGCGCTCAGCCTGGGTTGTGCCTGTTGCGTGTGAGGTGTGAGGGCCTTCAACAGGTCAGATGCCCCAGTGCCGAGAGCAGGGATGCTCAGGTACTTCAATGGTCTTGAGTGTGAAAGTCTTTGTGAACGTGCGCTTGGATTTGGAGAGGCAGAGATGCAAAGTCAAACAACGGGTCTTTGATAGTCACAAGGATCTGACTTACACGTGGATGTAGACCGGTTTCTTCTAGTTGGCTAGGGGGTTTTTGCAGGTATTTTTCTCTGTAAGAACAAGTCTGTTTCATCCAGCTGCACCTTTCAGCTCTGCTGCTGATGTTTTTGTGCTGTCTGCCTGTGGTACATGCTGCATGGGCATGAATAAGCAGGTATCAGTACAGCACACTGGCAGACTCCCAAGGGATCTGCAGCAAACAGTGAGCAGAGTGATCCAAAATCATCTTCCATATCATGTTGGCAAAGAACAAAGCCCGAGGGCACCGATGCCAGCTAGCATAGCTGAGCAGGGAGGGATGGGGGAGTGCTAACTCCTCCATGTCTTTTCTGACATCACTGCCCCATGGGGCTCATGCCGGGTGTTGTTCAGCAGTCCCTGTGCTCTCTAGTATTGCAGCCAGCTTCACATGGCAGATGCACAGCTTCCCTGGAGTGAAAAGGAGGTTAACAACAGCCTCTGCTTCCTGCAACAGTGCCACTGCAGCCAGGTTACTGGTCTTCAAAAACAAGTTATCACTCGTTCACCTGTTTTACATGAAAGCAATTCCCCCTCCATCTTCATAAGAGCTGGCTGGGCAGCTCAGACTTTACAGCCTCAATTTCTTCCCCGGGGCACAGCCAAAATGTTGCCAGATTATTATCCAAAAATTTCACAAATCCAGGAGGAAGTCTTTGCATTGGGGGTCCTGGTGGACAACAAGCTGTCCATGAGCCAGCAGTGCCCTTGTGGCCAAGAAGACCAAAGTTATCCTGGAGTGCATTAGGATAGGGTGCCAGGAGGTCGAGGGAGGTGATCCTGTCCCTCTGCTTAGCCCTGGTGAGGCCTCACCTGGAGTTCTGTGTCCAGGTCTGAGATTTCCAGTTCAAGAAAGACAAGGAAATACTGGAGAGGGTCCAGCAGAAGGTAATGGAGGTGATTCACAGAATCACAGGGTTGGTTAGGGTTGGAAGTGGCCTCTGGAGATCATCTAGTCCAATTGATTAGGGGTTTGGAGCACCTCAGTTATGAGGAAGGGCTGAAGGAGCTGGGCCTGTTTAGCCTGGAGAAGGAAAGACTGAGAGAGGACCTCATCAATGTCTGTAAGTATCTGAAGGGAGGGTGTCAAGAGGATGTAGCCAGGCTCTTCCCAGTGGTGCCAAGCAATAGGACAAGAGACAGCAGGCAGAAACTGGTGCACAGCAAGTTCTGTCTGAACACGAGGAATAACTTCTTTACTGTGAGGGTGACAAAGCACTGGAACAGGCTGCCCAGGGAGGCTGTGGAGTCTCCTTCTGGAATGACTCAAAAGCTACCTGGACACAGTCCTGAGTAATGTGCTTTGGAGACCCAGCTCGTGCAGGGAAGTGGAACTAGATGATCTCCAGTGGTCCCTTCCAACCTTACCCATTCTGTGATTCTGTGAAGAATCCACAGCTACCCTTGGGCTACAGGAATGTGGAACTGAAAAACAGGGCTGGCTTCCCATGGTTCTTCATTCTCACTTTCTGAGTAATTCTGTCATTTTGAGAGTGGAAACAATCCTGTATTCTGCTCCAGAAGGATCAACTCTAGAAAGGCATAAGTGTCCTAAAACAGACCACTCCACAGGAAATTCTGCTGCTAATTAGCTTTAGCTTTCTTGATTTTCTGGATAATTTTACGTTTGCCCCACCTTCACTTCTTTGTCATAGATGAAGCCTTCTGCCACTGTAGCCGAATGGTGGCTGTTTGGGACTGGAGCACTAAAATGAAAGGCTTTCTTTTCTGCATTTTGTTCGCTTGGAAAGGGATTTGCCTCCATGCTCCGATGTCCAGTTACCTGTGCCTGGCACTCGTCTCCGCTCTTCAATTCTCCTGCCTATCCCCTTTCCATCTTTGTTCTTATTGCTGGGTCCCCATGAAAGCCAGCATTTTTTATAGCCAGGATGTACCACTAATTCCCACTGCCAGGGAGCAAACAGGAGCCCTGACATGTACTGCTTGGCTTATCAGAAAGCAGGGTTGTGTGGTGAGAAACTGCAGCAGGCAGGAATGCACAACCGGTTGTGCAACTCCCTTCCCTGAAGGAAGGAGTTTGCCGTTACCTACACAGAGCAAGTCCCAGCAGCCAGCAGCACCCTGTGCTCCTTCCACACTGCTGTCCCCCACCTTTGCCATGGGGGAAGAAAACAAGGGGAAGGAGATGTCCTGGAAATGCTGAGACCTGGCTAAGACAACAGGCTGCCAGCACATTGTGCGGGCAGGACACAGATTTGGGCCCTCTCCAAGCACCTCTGAGCAGCGTGCAGGAAGTGCTTGATGCCAGCCAAAGGGCTGTGGGGAGAAGTGAACCCAGCTGAACCCAGCTGCCTGTGTGGGTGAACCCCCTCACTTGCCTCACTGCCAGGGCTGCTGGTGGTGGTGAGGCACTCCGCAGCTCCTCTTTCCCCTGTTGCGCTGCTCACACCACACGCATCTGCAAATTGCTTCTCTTCATCCCCCTTTTCCCCCTTTGCAAGATGGTCAGAACAAGAGTTCCATCCAAGAGTTTCCTGTTCTCTGAGTGAGTTCCTTTTCTTTTTTTTAAAATCATTGTATTGTTTCTCGCTCAGCCTCCTGACAGATCCCTAGCTGTTTGCTTGGACCATTTGAAGCCCCTTGGTTGCTGCCCCATTCTCTGCTGGCACAGACGTTTATGGCCAGGTTGTGGTTGCAGAACATGAATCACCAGCTCTCAAGAGCCTGGCACAGTTTCCTGTGTCCCAGCCCTTCTCCTGCAAGCAGCTACCAGGCAGGTTGTTTTGAGCCACAGCCTGGTTTTTTAAGCATTTCCTATTGTTATTGTGGAGATTCTGCAAGATTTTTCTCTCAGTCACTGAGGAAATCAGCCTGAAAGAGAAACTGGGAGCAGAGGGGTCCCAGCTTGGTCTTATTTGGTGCAGCATGTCCCATGCTCCATCAAGGCGCCGGAGCACATGCTGCCTCCATGTGCTGCTCATGAACTGGATCGTGCCTTTAATCTGCATCTGGGGATGATTCCCAGACTGAAAACCAGTAGGTATCACACCTACCTCCTTCTGACCTTCACATAAGTGGTGGAGATGAAGTTTGGCTTGGTTGTGGAGCCAGGAGTGAGTATCTTGACTAAATACAGATCTTAGGCTAGGGACACAGGATTGGAAGCAGTCAAGTTAGCAAGTTAGAATTGTAGAATAGAATCCTAGAATAGGTTGTGTTAGAAGGAACCTCTTATAGTCATCTTGTCCAAGCCTGCTGCCACCGACAGGGACATCTTCAAGTATATGAGGTTTCTCAGAACTCCAAGCTGACCTTGAATGTTTCAAGGGATGGGGCATCCATTACTTCTCTGCACAACTGTTCCAGTTTTTCACCACCCTCATCATAAAAAAATTCTTCTTTATATCTTAAGTTCCATCCCATCTGCTGAGCTTGGCTTGACCTTATACAAGGTAACATATTTCAGATTACCAGAGCTCCCAAACTGCTGTCCATCAGCTGAACCATCAGTTGTGACTAATGTGCTCTTCATGCTGCCAGTGAAGTGTGCTAGTCTGAAACCCAAAAGAAAGTGGGAACCACTCAAGAATGCTGGGCTGGGTCTGGATCTGTGTGTCCCTTATCATGAGGGTCTTGCAATTAAGTGCTCATGTACATCCATGTCTCCCAATATCTTTGAAAAAATATGCAAACAATAGAATGGTGCTTAGGCTGTTTCCTTCACTATTTTCCATGAACATAGTTACACCCTTAACAAAGCCATCCCAAAATAAATGAGTCGTTGGTACCCTCTGTTCCCAGCTTTGGTATGAGAGCCAGTCCAAAGAGGCTCTCCTGGCTCTACTGGCTCTCCTCCTGCCATCCTTTAGTCCACTATCATAGTAGTGGCACAGAGGCTTTCTCCCTGCTGCAAACAGGGATGATCACAGCCAAGGCTACATTATATACCATTATCTCAAGTGTCAGGTCAACCAATTAAACCCAGTTACCTTCTGCATCTCTTCCGCTGTGCCCTTCAGCTATTGCACCAGGAAAATCTGTGTTTCCTAACAGAAGAGCCTTGTTCTCCACTGCTGTTTCAGCTGGGATCGGGTTGGTGGTAGCCTGCCTGCTGCATCCCCCACGAGTGCTTGGCTTGGGGCCTGCCCTGCCTAACCAGGGGGCAGAGGGCTGACAGGGATTTTCTAGCTGTGCCCTGCCCTCTACGTCACTGTCAACCACTGGGAGCCTGAAGGAGGTGGCCAGAGGCACTGGTGCCAAGATGCAACTCCCAGGCACTACTGCTGCTGCTATTTATAATTTCCCCTGCCTGTGCCATGGGGATGAGATAATAGGATAGCTGTTCTGCTCGGCAAGCTGTATTTGTTTTTACCACTGATCTATCTTGCTTTGTCATGGTTTCCTTACTTTAATAGGAAGCTTTTTTTTTTTAAATTAAATGCCTCACTAATTTCTGTAAACAAGGAGGGTGGGGCACATGTTGGAGAAACTTAAAATGTTTGCAGTGACATCCAGTGCCACAGAGCAGAGGTGTACAGACTGGGAACTGACCGTGACTCACCACTTCATCACTCTGAAGAACCATATCCAGAGATGGCAGTATTAGCCACTTGGTGGCTCCTCCATGCATTGTTGGTGGCCTGATCCAGAGGTTACTGGCTCCTTACACTGACTTCTGTGGGAATCTTCATATGCTTTTTTGTCCCTTTGCTGGAGTGCCCAGTGTGCTGTATGACAGAGCCTGCCAGGTAGAGCTGTCTAGTCACTGGTTTCTCTGACAGCAACAAGGACTGAAACATTTCTCTGAAATCCAGTAACAATCCAGAAGGGAATGAGATCCTATCCACAAGAGCTTGCCTGGAGAGCTGAATGGAAAATTATAGCCTTATAACACCATTTACAAAAGGCTGGTGCAAGAACTTTTTGGCAAATTAACACTTCCTACCCTGTCTTTTGAAAAGCAGAATGATAATTTACAGGGGGGCTTGATCCAGAAGCTGGGATCTCAAAAATTGCATATGTTTCTGTAAATATCTGATTCATGTCCAAAATTTGCTGCTAGTTTCCGCTTCACTGTATCTCAGGATTGAATGTGTGAGGACGGGCTCTGCTTCCCCTGAAGTTCAAGCTGTGTGGGTCTGGACACCTCTCTTATTTCACCTGCACAACTATTACTCCAGCTTGAATCTAACCTATGTTTATTTGACAGGCTGAATTCAAGCTGATGGTTACAAGCCTGTATCCTGAGAGGACCTTTCTCCCAGTGGCTGCAGAATCCTCCCTGCAGACCTGGGCAGCTTGTCACCCCAAAACAACATGGGGTGGAAAGCCACATTTGGGGTGTGTAACAAAAAAGTGAATTTAAGAAAGCCGTCTCTCCTAACCTGTTGCCCTGTGATGTCTCACATGCAGGTGACCATAGCAATCCAGAGGAGCCTATTTTTTTGTGAAAAAGCTGATTGCTCCTTTCTTAAGTTCTCCTTCAGCCTCTACTTTTTTAACAGTTGATTGCCATCCCCGTTCTGTGAGTAACAAATCAATGGCACACAGCTCTCACTGCCTTTACTGCTCCTCTGGCTTCCTTCCTGTTGCTTCACACCCTTCAGAGGTTTTAGAAAGAAGGTAACAGCAGAACAGGGAAGGTTGTCCTGAAATGCTGATCTCCTTTTGCTGATCTGCAGATGGCCATGTCCTGCAACCTTCATGGAGAAAGGAAGGATGTCACCAGGCTTTTAAACTCACTTCATTTTCCAGGCAGCGCTGCCCCTCTGCCCAGGGGAAGCTTACGTCTCTTGAGTCTCCTGCCATCCACTTTCTTGTGGCGCAGGGTGGGGGTCTGCTCTTCTTTCTGTGTTAAAATGTGCAAAATTATTAATCTTGAGGACAGCTTCTCCTCTAAACCATGTGGCGCCCTGAAGGAATGTCCAAGATTGCTCCCAGTTGGATAGGAATAACTGAATCAAAAAGCCTCAGCCTGCTCCTGCCAGACCATGGTCCATCCCCTCAGACCTGTTCCCCAGAGCACAGCCCCTCTCTCTGCAGGCTGCCAGTGCTTGCAGGGCATCCATGCCCCTGGGCTGGAGTTGGGCTGGGTGCAGGCAGAGGAGAGGCTGGCATTACCCCTGCCGTGGCAAGGGAAGCTCTGTGCAGGGCTCCTGGCTGGCTGGAGCTGCCGTTCAGAGGCCACCAACTGCATGTCCCCTGTACCACCACACTGCTGGGGATGAGAGGGAATGAGGTGTGTGGGAGCAAAGACAGCCTGTCCTCCAGGCACTGCGCTGTGGATGTTGGGGGATCACCATGTTCATGCTCGTAACTCCACCTCCAGCTTGTGGCCCGTGACTAAATAACCCCGGAGTCAATTTTTTACTATTCCAGCACGTGAGCTCCTTTTTCAGCAAGATGAGCCCTGGGAGGCTCCAGCAGTGACGAAGCAGCTGTCTTGCTGGATTTCCCCTCCCGCTGCTGATGAAAACCACTGCTTCCTTCCACAACCCCTTCCGGCCCCTCCCTGTCCTGTTCCTCGGGGTGGCTGGGTGCCTGCTGATCTCCCCAGTGCTACCTCCAACCCCTGGTAGAAATACCAAATCCCCACAGCATTTTTGTGCTCCTGATCCCTTGCACCCCCAGGCGAAGGACAATGGAAAAAGCTGGTCCAGATGGTATGTGCTAAATGCACTGAGAGGTCTCGGTGTGGCATGAGGAGAAGAGGGTTTCAGGGCTCCTGACAGCACTTGGGCATCACACCTGAGCGGCACTTGGGCATGTCGCTCGCTGTTGGTCCCTCTCCAGGCAGAGGTGCTGGAGTGATGGGCAGGCACATGGCAGCTCTCCATCTCTCTTACATGGTGATTTCTTTTTGTGCTGCGGAATGTACCTGGCTACGTTCAAAAGGATCCTGGGGGCTTTCTGAAAGCAAATACATGTGCTCCATCGAGACTGATGCTGCCTCTCTTCTTCCAAATGTGGGGAGGTGAGGCCAAATCAATCAATTAGCACTGATTAACTAGGAAGAAAAGGAAAGCTGGCTCAGGTAACATATCTGTACACACTGAGTACCAGAGCATAGAGTGTTCGGGTCAGGGTGCTCCTCAGTCACAGCCTCAGACACATGGAGTAAGCTGTTCCTAGCTGCTTCTAAGTAGACAGTAAACACAAAAGCATCAGGTTTGGGCAGGGGTGGCCTGGGGCAGGAAGGGATAGGGACCAAGTGCAAAGGGCCAGGGTCAGTACGGCACAGTCACTCCACAGGATGCTGGCTCACAGGGCTGCCTTGGGAATATACCTTATCACAGTTCTCCCAGGTTCTCAGACATTTACACTTCATGACTTTGATTCCTCTTTTTCAGCATTCCAACTTGCACAGTGGCAAAGGCAGTGCTGCAGCAGCCCCAGGTTTGCTTGGTTGTTTTCAATGCCATGTGGCAAACAGATCCCAGAGCTGCTTGGTTGCAGTGCAAAACCATGGGGCTCCTCTAACCTCAGGTGCTCAGCCCAGCTCCCAGAAAGCAGAGTTGCCTCTGCAGGTCTGGTCCCGTCTGTTGAGATGGATCAGATCCACTTTGTTATAGACTAAGGGCTGGGATACACTTCTCTTCAGCAGGGAGCTCTGGTGTGTTTTGTCCAGTTGCAACTGAAGGCGTTGCTGGTGGGAAGTGCTGCCTGCTTGGGTGAATGGGACCTGTCTGCACACCTGAAGAGGGTCATTAAAGAATATGGGAAAATCCACTGTCTGCCCAGACTGAGAGGCCTCCAAGAGCCAAATTTTTGTCCTTCACACCCTGAGCTCTGACTGCAGCAGCGCTCCCTCAGCACAGAGCTTACATCTGAGGCCTTCAGGTCTCTGGCTAAAGTCGTATCTTGCAAGGGAAAGGCAGAGAGAGACCTTGTGAAGGTGTCTTTCCTGTAATGGGGGCACCTTAATGCGAGTTCAGCGTTTGCTGAATAGGAATAACCTGGTATCTCTTCTGTACTGCCTTACAAACAGCGCTGAAGTGCTTACTTTTTCTTCACACTGTATTTTGTCACTTCATGATCAGTGGGAGCAAGACTTACAGCTGCTAGGCTTGTAAGCCCTCCTAGCTGCAGAGAAGTTGCCTGTACCTGGCACTTTGGCAGAGGCAGCCTGAGACAGCCCCACACGGCTCTTCCTTTCCCAGTACGCCGGGGGTAAGGCTGCTCGGGAAAGCTGGGAAGAACAACACAGTGTATTTGCTGCAGTATTTTAAGCACAAAGACACACCACGCTATGATCATTTTCCATGTGGATGTGAACACATGACACGTGGTGTAATTTACGGTTATGTGAAAACTGCAATGCATGAGCTGCTCAGGTGGCCGAGGATTGAGCGTCAGCAGCAGGCTGCAGGTCGGACTGCAGCAGGCATCCAAGTTTGAGGAATGCTTGAGGGCAGGTTCCTCTTGATCCTCCAATCTATGTGGCATTTGGTGAGGTCTGCATGGAGATGGATGTCTCACCCTCTGCTTTCAGTGGGAGAAATTGCTCTGGGCTTCCCCAGGAGTATCATGGGCAGGAGTAGGTGGGCACTGAGAGCAGGTCACAAGAACAGTCCTTGCAGTGCCGTATGTGCCCCTGTCAGCCTAATGAAAGCCTAATAATTAGGATTGCTATTCTCTTTGCTTTTAATTATGAGGTAGCACTTTATTGTAGAGGGCAAAAGTAACCCTGTAATTAGCTTGTATGATTACTCAGTTATTAGCCAGTCTCTGACGCTGCAGACACCCAGGAGAACCCTTGGCAGGCTGTCACAGGGCTATGTGGGTTGGATGGGACCCCTGGCAAACCTTCCCCGTCCTACTACTGAGACCACGCACAGACCCGTCAGCGTCGATGACAGCACGAGGCTCCAAGCATGAGGGGATGACCCCTGGCAGTGAGGTTTTGCCATCCAAAAGACTTTAGCTCAGCTTCTCTGGGCTGCTGAGGCCTCACCATCCTGCATCCTCAGTGCCTCCAGTCTGGTTTCTTTCACCTGCACAGGCACAGGCTGGGTTTCCAGCTCCAAGGCCCCACCACGCTGACACCCCATGCTCACTGGGAGCAGCCTCCTGCCAGAGGGCATTGCTTAGCACTGCAGTGCACAGCAATATCCAAACTGTCGAGGGCATGGGCTGAGAAACTAATGTGTTTATAAAACAAATTACTTAAGAAAGAAAGAATGAAGGGGTGGAGAAGGCTGCTGTGAGCAGCCCTGCGCTTCTCAGCCATCTGACCCCAGCTCGTGCTGGTGCCTGGGGTTGTTCCTCCCCAGGGGCAGGAGGTGGCACCACCTCTGCCCAGGCAGGTTGCAGCCTGCTTTCCTTGCTTGGATCTGAAGGGCTGAGAAGTTTATGGGTCAATGCAGTGAGAGCCAAAGAGGCTTCACTGGGCATGAGGGAGGAGAGCAGTGCATTGGTGCAGGGAGCGGCTTGGCATCGACCTGGCTGCCTGGTGCATGCAGGCTCACAGCTGTGCTGAAAACATGTTGGACGGGTTAATTTTTCCTTCTGCTGGGCAGGTGCAAACCCTGTTCTCAGCTTAGCTGCCATTGCTGCCTGCATCCCACGCTCTGCTGGGCTTGCGGGGGGTTTCTTGTCCCCTCCTCTCACCCCCGCCAGGTTTGCTTCTTTAGCTGAGCCATTCCGGGGGCCGGCTGGTATTTCAGTCAGCGAAGAAATTAGTAACTGATTTATGTAACATCTCGTGTGACTGCTGCAGGGTCTTCAGAGAGACAACTGCGAACAAGTATGCTATTGGCAGAATGAGAAACAGGGGCCCAGAACACACCCCACGGTGAACCGTGGAATCACACTGCAAGGCCAGGTGCCACTCTGCTGCCGTGCAGTGCCACCCGTACCTGTGTGCTTGGCCGTGTCCTGGTTCGCTGCAGCTCAGCTCTGCAGGCAAGGCCCAGCAGCCACGTTACCATGTTCTTCCCAGGGCTGACCAGAGCCGGTTCCCACCTTGAAAAGTCCTTCTGGTCTCCTCTGTTTCTCCAGACGTCAGGCCAGGCCCCGTCCCAGCAGCACAGCACTCAGCAGCGAGGTGCTCTGTCTCCCAGGGCCCGCTCAGGCTGGCATCGCCCGCCAGCAGCGCCTCTCCTGCTACCCCTGCCCAGCTGCACTGGTGCCCAGCTGCACTGGTGCCCAGCAGATGCAGGAGCTGCGGTTCAGCTGGGGCTGGGTGCTGAAGACTCTTGCTCCTCCTCCTGGCTCGCTGCTGAGACTTTGGTGTCTGTCGCTCACCTCTGGTCATCAATGCTTGTGGTGAGGCAGGAGGGATGGTCACCCCACATACGCATGGGAAAACCTGGGCAGAACAATGCTGGGACATCAGTCCTGAAGCTCTCCCTGACTCTCCTGGGGCTGAAGCTTTCAGCCTGGATGGTCCTGGGGTTACTCTGAGCGTGCACATGTCCCTGGGCCACTGGTGGCGGACCTGACATCCCTGTGCAGGAATGGAAACCCCACTGGTTCAGCAGTGGTGGGCGGGAAGGCTGAGCAACATGCCAGCATCCCTCTCAGCAGCTGTGATTCAGTAGCAAAGGAAACAACAAAGAAATGCTTGCAAAATAAAAATGCTTTTGATGTGAATAGAAATGTTTATAATAATCAGGATTTTTTTCATGTAAATAAGGCTCAGAAAATGTGTTTTGTCAAAGTGACACACAGCGAGCTCTAGTAGGTGTACCCATCTCAGGATAAAAGGAACAGAAGCCACTCACTTGATGAACCTGAAAGCTTTCTTAGAATTACAAAAGGAATAAATGATCTTAATCATATTAACTCCTGGGTGGTCGCCTGAGTCTTTGTGAGCAGTATTCATCACATCCCAGACAGTGTAGTTTTAAGCTCGCACAAAAGACAACTTCAGATGATCTCACGGTCTCCTTTTCAGCAGTGTAAATTATTGATAACACCCAAAAGGCTGGGATTTAATTCCAACACGAGCACGTCCATTTCAGCAAACCTCAGCATGGGAAGACAACTGCTGCTCTTGCCAGTGAAGGAGTGCTCTGTGGCAGCCTCCCAGGGCCTCTGCCACAGCCTCAGCACCCGCCGGTGTCTCGCAGGGGCTCTGGTGGCTGACAGCTGGTGAGGGGAGAGGAAGGGCTTCAGGAGCTCGGACATTCACTTCTGCCATGCCAACAGCTGGGCAGATGTGGCCCCTCCTCGCGCCTCCCACAGGTGCTGTTCCCGACAGCGCTGCTTGGAGTGGTTCTTGCCCAAGGTCACAGCGGCGTAGCACGGCAGGGGCCAAGCAGCTGCAATCCCGACATCAACTGTTGATGCTGCTATATCATCATGTTTATAAAGCATGACAAACAGTGTCTGGATTGTACCTTTCCCTCCTGCAGTGTGTTTTCAAAGGCAATTTCTCAGACTGTCTTGATCTCAGGTGAGAGGTGCTACTAAATTTTTGCCATACTGACATTGATTCAGCAGCTGTTGCCAGTCTTCTTGATCGTGAAATGAAAGTTCTTCACCAAAGGACTTATTCAAATGCAAAATGAATTAGGCTTTTTTTATCTTACTGCACATGTACTTCAGGAATTTAGGAATATTAAGAACCTCTAGAGACTACCTTCTTTTCAGTTACCATGGTTCATCTTGACAAGCAGCAACCCCCTCACTTGCAGGCAATGCCAGAGTTTTGGTTTTTGATGAGGGCAGGTGGGAACAATCCTGTGTTGTTTCTGGAAGAGGTGCTGGAGTCGGGGCACCTCAGCGTGGTGGGTGAAGTGTTTTAAGAAAAATTGTCACAGGGCAATGGAAACCAAATTAACCCTCCCCACTCTCCCTTTCCCATCCCCTTTCCTCCAGCTGAGCTGGTAGGAGCTGGCAAACACTGTAAAATTCAGTTTATTCACCCAGGATCATGCCTATGTGTCGTGGAGAGATTATCAAGTGAAAAATGCACCAAGAGATGCTGTGCCCAACATTTACGATCTAAACTTGGTCCGATACAGTGCACGGGTTGGTTCCCTACAAACCCTTCATGGCTTCATCCTGGTGACTGCAGCATGCCCCCAAAATCATAATCCTGCAGCAAACGTTAAGAGATCTCACCAGCATGTTGTTTTCATTAAGTAACAAAACAACATGAGGATGAGATAAACTCGCTTATGAAAACCCTTCATGTGTATTGTCTATAAACAGAAAGTTCACCTTCCTCTCTCCTTTTGGGAAAAAATGATGAAGCAAAGTGCTTTTTTATTGCCTAACCTAGTTTCTTTTTAGGAATAGAAAAACTGTAAACATTTTTAGCCTCAATTTATATCTTACACAGGAGTAGAGTGTGTGCAGGACAGGATCCAGCAGCGAGTGACCTCTGCTTCACACAGGAGTGGCTCATGGATGAATCAGTCTGGTTTAGATCATAAATGCTCACACAAAATACGGCTTTGCTCCACTGGATGGAGAAGCTGAGTACTGCACGTGGCTGTTGCAAGTTTGCAGAATCGAGCTCTGCATGCAGGCTGTGTTTCCTGATGGGCTGGGATCACAAAGGGGGGTTCCCCAGTCCCAGTGCTGGCACTGTGCCTCCTGCCCTTGCGATCAGGGACCTCACCCAGTAGAAAATGCAGCTTGGTTTTCAGCTGCATCAGTTTTCTGATTGTGAAACCACATGAAGAGATGCGTTGGATAGTCCAGTCCTCCTGGGAAAGAAACAGCAGGACTGTAAATCTTTCCCTGCAGTGTAAACTGCAACTGTTGCCATGATGCTTTTGCTCTCCATTTGCAGCATGTGCTTTCTGCCTTGTTGAGCTTCCAATACAGTTTCTCTGAAAGACAGCAGCAAGGCCCGCGCTGATTTCAGAAACAGCTGATCCCGGGATTTCACGCAGCACAGCACAAGGACCAGCCTCCGTACCTGGCCTGTACTCACTCCCCCCTGGCTGAGTGGGGGCTGTGGGGGGCAACAGGGCTCCTTTCCTTCATTTTGCAGGGAGAGGAGGTCGGTGTCCTGGTGAGCACCGCTCCATTCAGGTAGCACCAACATGCTGCAGACAGCTTTGAATTAATAAGAAAAACATGTCCAGGTCCCATTTGCATGTTTCCCAAATGCTTTTTCTGCTTGAGTACTTACTCTCAGCAGCATTTGGATTTGCATGTTTGATAGGTTGAAACAAAGGTTTATTGTCTGCACAGCTCCTCTGTTTATTCAGAGATTATGATTTTGGCAAGAAACAGCTTCTTGAGGCCCTGGGGTGTCTGTAGGCACAGGGGTCACTGCAGGCACCAACCCCGTCCAGGGGTGGCTCCGCTGCCCTCCTGCTTCAGCCACATAAGCACAGAATTGAGAGAAACCTGGGGGGTTTTGCAGGAGTCGCTTTCCCCACTGCTTGGCAGCGAGGGAATTTGTTATAAAAACAAGAGGGTTAAGAATCTCCCTGCTCCTTGGATTGTCATCTCCAGCCGTGCAGAGGGTGCCCTTCTGGAGCTCCTCATGCACACCAGCTCCGGAGCACTGCCACAGCTGCCTGCTCCTGGGACAGGGACCTTTAAACACACGGAGCCTGGCACCGATGGACAAGGCTGCGCACACAAAACAGAGCAGGCACGAGTAAGGTGCAGAGGGGCAGCTCCTCTGACTTCAGCCATCAAAAACATGGTTCACTTGCCCATCACAGGAGGGAAGGGCATCTCCAGGAGATCCCAGTGTCTGTTACACACAGCATTTGTCACCCATATAGAGAGACCCATTCTTTTCTGTTGGCTTTAGAGGAGGCCACGGGGATGACTGCTACCCTGCACACCAAAGCCTGCTCCTGGAGACAGGTGGAGGGGACACTCCCACTCTGCCTTCTCCATCTACAGTACCAAGTCCAAAAGTTAGATGCTTTACAGTTCGGCACCGCGGCCTCTCCTATGGTTCGATGCTGAGGAATACTGTCTGGGGGTCCTTGGGCACAAAACTGCTCCGTCAGGCTGGATGTGATGCTGAAATGTGGAGCCTGACAGCTTTCTAGTCTGTGACCTACCACACCAGACACTTGCTGTCATGAGACAGATAATGATGCTGTCCTATAGTCAAGGCAAAAAGAAATATTTTGGGTATTCTGGACAGAAAACACGTTGCTGCTCTACCACAAGAGCTAGAATTCATTATTTAATGCAGAAAATGAAGTTTCAGTTTGAACAGCCAACAGTGCTCATTTGCAAGCACCAAGGCTTTAGTACTTAGGTCTCTGGGCATTTCTCCACTGAGGTTACACATAGCAGATGGAGCTGCCAGGCAGTTATGGACAGAGAAATGCACTTCAGCACCGTGTTCGGCCTCTGGAGGAATTCTGCAGATGCACTGAACAACAGCTGAGAGCATAAGCCCCCAAGGCATGCGTTTGCTATGCCCTGTAGAGCCCAGCACATAATTTGCTACCATTATCAACAGCAGAACTATCTCTTGAGAGGTTTTCCTCTTCTCAGATAATTCTGCATCTTCTGAGAATTCTGAGAAACAACACACCCTTCTCTCAGTGCTCCTTCCTCAGCTACAGAATAGTCACACTTCTGCACAGCATCCTCAGGCTCTCCTCAGAGAGGCAGCTGAAGGTGGGTGTCAAATAGTTTCAACAGTAGCTCTTAAATAACTACAAAAAGAGTTGGTTTTTCATCAACAGCATAAGCAACATTTTCATTTTTTGAAAGGTGGATTTTATTTCTTTCTGTAACACACCACCGAAATTGCATTATAGCATCTGATGGGTTCTTGATTTGTTATTTCGGTGGGTTTTGTGTTTTATTGTAAGATGCATATGGTCTTATAACAAGGCATTTCAGTCTCTGACACAACTGGAAGCCTTAGCACACGCCACATGATAGAAAAAATGTAAATAAAGAGGATCTTGTCACGAAAAATAGTATCAGAGTCAATTCTGCAGAACTTGCAAGTAAAAGAAAAATGTATCATCAGAGTGTAACAGACATTTCTTGCATCAAGAGAAGGTCATCTGACTCATCTCTCATGGACATTTTATTTCATCATGAAGGATTCTTAACTGATTTTTTAATTTGTCCCAGGAACTTTGTTAGGGAGAGTGTGATACAGCTTTTGCTCCATATATGACATGGGGTCTGTTCCAAATTCAGCTTACACTCCCTCAAAAATATCTGTGATTTTGTATAAGGTTTTAATTACATCTTGAGTTTCTTCTTTGAATAATAAATGCTTTAATCAAACATTTCAATTAAAAGATCTCTTATATGAACTTAAGTCAAACCCGGCAGCTCTGCAGCCTGAATTCCATTCTTTAGCCAGGGAGTAGGAGCAGGAGCAAGGCAGTCAGCCACCTTGAATTTCTCTGCCAGTGTCTCAGGTGTGACCTTTAAGGACAGCTTTTAGGAGCAGAGAAGAGCTTAGGCTTCCTCATGATCATTCCAAGAAAATGTAATTTCCTATTATCATCCCACAAAAGACAGAGAGCACCAGAGAGGGTCGGTGTGACTGCGGCACAGAGCTGGCCCCTCTCTCTGGCTGGCCTTCCATGGGTGAGCTGTGTCACTGCAGTCTGCCCTGGAGGCCTGCAGGAAATCCATCCAGCTCCTTGTGGGTTTATCCCTTACAGGGCCTTCCCCGGTGGAGGAGGAGCTGACAGGCAGGGGAAGGAGATTGGGCACATTATCGCTCCGGGTTCAAACGGCCCGAATTCCTGGGGGACCAGTCTGGAATACTGCCTCAGTGATGACAATGATGGCCATACACTTGTGCTGTCCTGACAGCTCCGGGCTGGCTCTCCGTTCCCTGGCTGACTTGTCATTCACACCGTCAGCCTCGGACAGGATGTTCACGTCCCAAACTTTAATGACCATAATGCATTGACTGACTAATCTGCAAAAAGGCCTCGGGCACCCACTGTGCCTGCCTGCTGGGAGGGGAACTTCATGGCTTTGCTGGCATTTGCTCAGCATTTCAGACAAGTGAGACACAGCTGGGGGTGCAGCCCTTGGAGCTCTCCTGTGCTCCACACACACATCGCCCACTCCAGGTGCTCATGGAGACAGGGAAGCAGCACGACTAAGGAAAAGAACCGAGAAAATGAGCTCTTGAACTTCTCTGGGGAAGAAGATTCCTTAACCTTTTGCCACGAAATACCATATATACAGAATTACCAGTGAACAGGCAATTCAGTAATTGGCCACCTTGTTTCATCCATTTGATAAAGAAAAGAGAAAAAAAGAAAAATACTGAAATTCTGAGATAGAAAATCCAGATTTTTTTTAGTCTAAAGTTTTTAGCGTAAAGTTTCTTTTTAAGTCAACTACTTGGCTGAAACCAGCCCAGCAACTTCTTTTTCTCTTCCCTGTGTTATCAATGCCCAGGTATTAGCAGGATAAAGGAGAAGGTGACTCACGAATCAGGGGCTCTTTAGAGGTATGGGGCACAGTCCCGGGAGGCTGCAAACTCATCACAGACTTCATGCCTGTGATCACTGCAAGCCACCGTCCCCCTCCACACATACATTTTCTGTCACCACCAAGTGGCCATCGAGGCATCCCTTTTAGCCTTTCACCTGACTCCCAGGGGGTTCCCTAATTAAGCGCAGTTTGACTAGAAAGCACCCTGGATCCATCCTTTACATTTCCATGGGTTTGGAACATGAGGTGCTCCAAAAATGTTTAACATGGGACTTCTTTGGAGATTTTTTTCCCTGCTATTATTATGTTTATCCCACCGTAGGAAGACTGTCCACTGCACCCCAACCATTAGAGCTATTTCCTTCCCCCTCTCGAAAATCCATCACCTTCTGCTTTCCTAAGCCCACACCTCTCTCCCAATCTGCTGAACACTGCTGAGAAGCCCCAGGGCTTCCTTAGGCAGTTTGTCGACCATGGCAGTTGCTCCTGGCAGCAGGAGCCAGGGAAGGCAGCTGGGTGGGCAGCAGGCAGGTAGCTCCCACATGATGGCTGGAGCTTGTCCTTGGCTTGAGCAGGCTGCAACCGGGAATGTCAAGTCTGATTTTCATTTTACTTTGCAAGCCTATTCCAAACCTTGGGCCGTGTATATACGGCAGATTCCAGAGCAGGGAAGGATTGTTCCTGGTACGTATTGTATCACTGAAACAGCCACTGCCACAGAACTCCCCTAGCCGACCAACCCCTCAGGATAATCATTTTGAGCTCCTGCAGTAATAGAAAAGGAGAAACTGTTGAGCCTGTCATGATATGCTCCAGCACTCACCAGGCACTGGCAGATTTTTTAGCTAAGAAAACTCCAAATCAATGAGGCACTCCCTTTAAAACTCTTGTCTGTGCAGCATTTGGTATCTTCGCTCCAACGATGATATAATTTTACTGGTTCCCCATGGACCTTAATTGTGACCTAAATTTCTACTGTGGATAGCAGTACAACCAAAACCAGATTTGCATCAACATCTCATCAGTTTTGTCAGTAACACAGGCCTGATATATGCTTAACATATAAATTCCTTATTTAGAAAAAGGTGGGGAAAAAAGATACAAATCTAACTGTGCTTTTGAAGGTCACATTTAATGAACCTGATCCCCTTTTGCATTAAGTCCAGACCATTTTTCTAGGTTGCATTCTGTCTAAAAGTTCTCATGTGTCAAGTCCACGTGAGAGCAGCTTGTGAAACACCTCCCAGTCCTACAGCATGGAAGGTCCCACGGCATGTGCCACTCGAATGGTCCCAGCTCGGAGGGCTGGCTTGGCAGTCAGGTTGTGTAATCTCCTATGAGCTTTGAGGTTGAATTTTTGCTGCCTCACTTCCCTATCTCTCTCAGCACGTCCTCTTACTTCCTTTTGTTTTAGTCTTGCCATCAGCATTTTCTTTGCTCACCTCAACAAAGTGCCTGTTTGCATTCTTTGGAAAAGAACTATTTATCTTGCAGCATACTCAACACCACAGACTTATCTTCCCTAACACTTAAACATAAACTGTTTCTATAGCCCAGCTGTGCAACCTGCTGTTTTGCTGGGGCTTTAGTACACAACAAATTTCAAGCCTGACAAAAATAGACTGGGAAAAGATGGATAGTCTACAAAACTTGCTATGCAAATGTTAGACTTCTTTAATACTACTGATGGGCAGCAGGAGGCAAAACCTGAGCGACCTGCCAGCCAGAAACCTCATGCCTTGGCACGTCAAGCCGTGCTGGAATTGCAGAACGACCATCAATCTGCTGCATCCTGGAGGAGGAAATTGCTCGTTGCTGATGTTCGCTGCCTTAGGTAACAGACCTCCACTTCTGCTTCCCCATCGCAGGGTAGGCACCTCGCTACTCTGCAATTTTCTGCTCTAGTGCAAGAGGTGCTACTAAATGCATGGTCACACCCTGCATGGTCACTGCTCCTCAACACATGGCACGATGAGCACGTGGAGGTGAATGGTCTGGACTCACACTGCAATGCCTTCCATCACTTAGCCTGGGTGAAAGCTCAGCTGTAAGCATTGAGGAGTTAACCCTCCTCTACCTTGAATGGAACTGTGAAGCCACACAAAGAAAAACTGCCAGGTCTCAAAACGCACAAAGATGCTTCGCTGAAGTCCAGTGTTTTCTTTACAAAGCTCACTGATATCCCCTTTGGTCACCCCAGGAACACTCTTTGACCAGAAAAATTCTCATTCACAAAATGCCACTTGCTGGCAATCCAGAGACAACCTCACTGACCTAGAAGGGTTCTCCAGTTTCTTTTGGCAGTAGGAGTGGAATTAGACACGCTGATGCTAAATGGCTTAGCATTAGCAGGAAAACAGCTTAAATACCCTGTCCCAGAAGGTTACACTGCAATGAACCTCTTAAAAAACACTCAGTGCAATGGGCAAGCACTTGGCTCCGTGGCACAAGGATGGGGATCAGTCTTCCTCTCACCTCCCTGTGTGGCTACATAGCAGCAGAAAGCATTAATACAGAGGAAAACACTTCCAAGTATTACTTTTGAAATGTAAAGAAATAAAATTATCAAATTTAGATGTAAAGAAAAAACCCCATGGAATGAAATTTGACATTAATCTAAGAATAAGGATATTCTACCTTGATAAAGATTTATACTTAACCAACTCTTTCCTCTTTAAGGAACCTAAAAAATTCAGCAGCAGGGACTTGGCTTTGCGAATTTATACATTGACAAGCTGTTGTGTCTGTCCTACAGATCACCTGGGACAGTCTGCTGGAAAGGCAGCTCAGGTGTGTGATACATTTTACGTGGCTGGCACCCTCACCTACAGCTAATGGCACTGACACTGGATGCTTCCAATACGCAGATACCACTTCACTCACCAAAATGTGTTGATTCCTGATGAAATGCTCCAACTTTAAAGCACTACAGTACAGTTCATACAAGGGACCAGGATTAAAAGCAAGAAGAAGAAAGAACACAAAGCAAACAAACAGTAAAGGAGTAATTTCTCCCACTCAAACCAATGTTTCCTGCCAGGCAAGAAATGTCTGGTCAACAAAAAATAATTTGCTAAGTTGCTTCAGAGAAGCATCTCTGTAGTAAGAAAGAAACCACCCTAAAACACACTCAGCCTAAGAAAGAACCAAAAAAAGGAAGGGAGTCTATGGTTGAAAATGCTTATTTTCTTCAACTGTTTTCCAATCCCTTTTCAAGATAAGCCCCAGACATGTAATCCAGGGCAGGACATATTTGAAGTTCTGTCCTTGAAACCTTTTCCTTTTGCCCTCTCCCTCCCAGTCAGGAGTCACACAAAATAATGGGTCTGCAATGAATTACAGCATTCCAGATCTGCATCGAGTAGCCGAGTTAGGGGGACCCTGTGTTTCAGCTTCTTTCAAGGCTACTTTCAGCCACTACAGTCTGATAATACCTGAAGGCTTTGCCAGGAGGGCAAAACAACCATCTGAGCAGGGACCTTAAAAAGTTTCTGGAAAAAAATAACTTTCGGAAAAAAAAAAAAAAATTCTGCAGAACAACTCTACCAGAAAGTTCTCCAAAGATATCTAAAACTGCCCTGTTTGCTACAGGAACCTTGGATGTTCCAGAAATGTGGGTTCCTGAGAGGCCAAGCACAACTGCATGGCTTGCAGAGTGAACCTCCAAAGCCCTTAGGAACTCCTACTTCCAAGCCATAATTGTTGCTGTATTTTGCCTGGGACCAGAATCTGAAGTTGTCATTTTCTCCTTAGTTCTAAAAAGGCAATTTGGCATGTGCCACGACTGACTTGGCTCTGCCCTGTATTTCACTGCTAATGACTGTGAGCCCATTGGAAACCAGCAGGTGCATCCCTCATCTGGATGTAAGGGATGCCCAGTTCCAGCCTCACCCCAGGATCCAGGAGTCCTCCCACACCAGCCAGTGCTGACGGGATGGCTCACGGCCCTCGTGTCCCTGCTCATCTGTAAAGCCAATCTACACCTCTAGAACAGTTCCTTCTGTTCAAGTAAAGCCAATCTACACCTCTAGAACAGTTCCTTCTGTTCAAGTAAAGCCAATCTACACCTCTAGAACAGTTCCTTCTGTTCAAGCACGTGCTTAAAGATGGATGTGCTTTGCATCTACTGAAGCGACACCTCATCCTCGCTGAGGAGAGAAGGTAATTTGGCTCTCAACTCAAAGAACTGGTGATAATGTGAAGTGCTGACTCCAGGAAAATCACACCAACCCTGAGACTAAACCAGGAGAGCTGCCTCAGCTTTTCTGCTTTCAGCTGGAAACTGAATTACACAGGACAGAAAGTCTTCAGAGCACTTTTCTGTCACTCATCTCTCAAAAGCAGAGTTTGGAGACAGCAGAGCACAATGTAAAGAACATTGAATTGAGCTTAATTATCTGGATTCATATTGAAGTTGTCTCTTACCATGAATATTTCTGAATTTTTCAAAGATCAAGTAGCTGTTATGGCACTTAGTACTCGGTAGGTTTAAAAACAGTTTTTGTTGTTACTTCAAACACAGCTACAAGAGGATAGAAAAAAAAGGAGAACAATCCTTAGGACAAATGGTTTTGTTACAGAAGAATAAACATATAAAGCAACCTTTACTGTAGAATTCATAACCCCAAGAATTGAAAAGCATGCTTGGGTCTCACTCATCATAACTAGCAGCTCCTACTACTACAGCTAACAGGCAATGCCAATTTTTCAAAGGGTGGGGTATGCAAAAAATTATTTTCAGTTAAATCCATAGGATTAAAGCAAAGTCTCTGATTACAGCTCAAAGGTAACAGTGATTACTTAGAACAGTTCTCCTCCCATGAGTTTTGAGGCACCTTAAAACCACACCAGTAGCAAGCAAATTCCCCTGTTTAAAGGGTATTTTGAGTAACCATTTTCAGAAAGGCTGGAATTCCCTATCTTCCAACAAATTTTAACTGTACCTTGGAAGATAAAGCTACTCACCATTAAAAAAAAAAATCCCAAGAGAGCTGGGAAAAGTGGCTACATCTTGACTTTGAATAGATTTTCTTATCCAAAGGGCTGCCTGTCCTTCTGTCCTCTGTTGAGAACCTGGGAATGCCGGCCTGCCAGGACCTTGCTGAGCTGCCAGGGGCAGTGAGGACTCACACCCCATCACAGGCTGCCTGCTGCACAGCAGCTGAGAGCCACCTTCCAGAAGGACAACGGGCACTACCTGGGCTGTCAGGGCTGCTTCTGCAGCACCTTAAACTGCACCTTTAAAGCTTCTGCACGGCCAGGCCAGCATCCTGGGAGGGTTCCCCTTCAGAGGGGCTGCTGGGGAGGCGAGGCTGCCCTGGGTGCAATGGTGGGGTTTCATGCAGACACCCCCAATCCCTCCTGGTTTTGCCTGCTCAAGCTGTGCTGCCCATCCATTGTTTGCAGCCCTGTGCAGATCCCAGAGGGATGTGTGCAGTGTGTGCTGTCAGTCCTGCACTCAACACTCAGAGCATGGGAGGCCCCCAGAAGCATTTTCTGCTCAGCAAAGCAGGAGGCAGCACTGCCACACCTCAGGGGCTTCAGCGTCAGAACAAAGACTCAAAATACGTGAAAACACGTTTGTGGTAAGAGGAGGCTGATCACTCAGTACAGGACATTCTTCCATCATCACATATTGGAGATCACTTGAGTGGAAGAATGGGGGAAATGAAGACTCCAGGTGAAGTATTTTAGATACCCTCTGTGGTATTTAAAAGATCAGGCTAACTGCTGAGATCAGAGAAGGCTTTCTTAAACAAAACCCACCACACCACCCAGTGCCCTACGTAAAGATACCGTCGTATTTTATGTTTAAAGGCACAGGAGTAAAATAATTTCTTCTGCTGTATTCCACTCGATTATATGTGCTTCCTAATTTTCAGGAATACCTTGATTTCTCCAGGTACACGGAATAGATTCCCTATTACTCAAAACTTTCTCAAACAGTTGGATAAAGGTTAAAAAAAAAACAGAACCAAAAGGCCTTTTCCAAGGCACGTTGTTTCATCTAGTTTAAGTTTAAATATTTACCATGCAAGCTGAAAGCCACATCCTTTCAGTAAGGGAAGCAGCCAACATCTTCATTAAAGCCTCTCTAAGAGACAGAACTCACATTTGCTAGAGAGCTGTGATCCTTCCTTTTTACAACTGGATCAAACATCCCCACTGGAATTTTTTTAGTCATGGTCTGTCAACTTGCCTCGATTCCAGACTGGAATGTAGCCCTTTGTTTTGTAAATGTATTTGATTACTGCTTTTTCCTTCTA
Organism: Mohoua ochrocephala; assembly: GCA_013398855.1. Lineage (NCBI taxonomy): Eukaryota > Metazoa > Chordata > Aves > Passeriformes > Acanthizidae > Mohoua > Mohoua ochrocephala. The sequence continues at coordinate 104,235 of VZTA01009095.1, read as the reverse complement.
CAAGCGCTTTCATGTATTAAAGAAGGCATTGTTACTTTCTCACTAGTGACTGAGAGATGTACCAAGCTCTCCTTAGAAAACCTCGTTGACCTCTGCCCTCCATACTCTTCCCTTTTCCTGCTCTTAATCAGATTCCAATTTTTATTATGTACTGTAACAGATTACCACCTTCCAATTCTAGGAACGGTGACTATGTCCCTAACTGCTTTTATAAAGGTGTAAGATTATCCCAACCACCTTTTCTACCTATCTTGACCCTTAAATACCAGGATAAAGGGCTCAGATGCTTCTGGAAATGGAACATCATGATCCAAATGCAATGATGTAAACTTTTTTTAAATACAAGAATACTTAATTTGTAAAAGTAAGACCTGTAACTTGCTTAGATCAATTCCATGTGCAAACAGAAAAGGCCACTGAATTCATGTTCAGTGAGGTGGTTCAACTCATTCCTCCAGTTATCAAGATCAACCCGGTAACTTTTCCCCCCAATAGACAGTATCTAAAACCAGAAAATACTTACACTGTGCTTACAGGTGCAGCTCAATCAAGAAAAAGCTACTCAAGCTTCCCTCATGTTGGCTACGTAAGTATAACATTAATATTTTAATACAATTCAATTACTTCCCAAGATTCTCGGTACCTGACAGGGATGTAACACTGTTTGAGAATCAATCTCCCTGTAGCTATTGCAGTTTCACACCGAGTATCCACAAATGCCATAGTTACTCTGAATACCATGGGTGCCCACCTCCCTGGGGATGGGGAATGGAACAGCACCGTGGCTTCATTACTCTGGGCTTTTCCACAAACTGGGCTGTACTGTCTGAATCCTCTGGACAATATGGAGGCTCCTGCTCAGGTCTCCTTTACAGACCAACCGCAGCAAGCCAGGGGTTTCCATATAAATACAACTATTCCAAAAGGTCAGCTCTTAAAGAAGTTTTTATGCCTCTTGCTGTAAAAGGCTGGGGACCATCTATATTCGTTAAGGTATCTCCAGAGTTCCAGTCAGGAACAGTCAGCAAGCTTAGGCACCTCAAAGTTGTAAACTAATTAATTAGAGCAATCTTAAAATCAGGTATGGTGTATTCAATCTCAACTTCCCTGAAATGAACTACACGCCTAAATATGGATTAAAATTTTCCGTAATAGAAACACACTTTCATACTGAATTTCTGTATAATATTGCCATTACTCTAAAAGGTGTAGGAAGACAGATGACATGAAATCTACACCAAAGGTAGTTGAAAAGTCCATTCATAAAACTTTTATTCCACTTACATCAACTTAATACACATGTTCTGAACAGTTATGCTTGGATTGTTCATGAAAATTTCGTAAGACATTAAACAAAGCTAGCCATCATCTCAAGTTATTTCCCTGTTAACTATTTTTACAGCACATGCATGTTAGGCAAGTATCAAAAAAAAATCACAAAAGCAAAAAACCTAAAAAAGTTAAATACATGGGTTTTTGTTTTACTGCTGTGCTCGATATACAGTGTCATTATGAATATCAAGCAATTCATTTTTTACTGCATCTTTACTTGTACATTTGTTCTTAGGTTGCTTAAACCATTTAAATACAAATAAAATGTGTAGCAAAAATAATGAAAGCAACAGCAGGTAACTTTACAAATAATGGAATGTGAACCGTTTCTCTGTCCTTCTCTAGAGAAAGCTGACTGGGTTATCAAACTGTCTTAAGGAACACTTCAGCTGCAATCAAAGATGTACACTTGATTGGAATATTCCACAGATGTCACATGTTCACCTGACATGCAATATCTATGGGACAACAGTTTATTCACAGCCCTGTGTGCTCCAGCTCGGATATTCATACTAACTACACCTGTGGCTGCAACATTGATTATCCCTTTTTTCCATCGTGACAGACCAATATGCAAGCAGTCATCTTTGCCTGACATAGAAAGCTGTTTTAACACTGGCCTTGTGGGAAGCCACAATGTACCAAAAGTACTATGCCAAACATGTAAAACTTGTATAAAAATTTCACAACCCTATATTGGCCACCTCAGATGAAAACAGATAAATTCCCCAAATGTTAACTGGCTCTATTCCCCTAATATTAAACAAAACCACATGGGAAATATAGAAATCCAAATAGAAGTAACATAAACCTGTCAAATCGTAAACAAAAACTATTTGTGGGACAGCATGGATGACAAATGGTCTACTGTTTAAATTTCAGAATGAGGCAGACGGAAGTTGGAAGGCTGGTTAATTCTCCCCTCCTTCTCCTGCTTCGGCTTCATCTCCTTGGGTATCCGATGTCCACAACTGTTTGGGAAAGAAAAGAGAGTAACAGGCACATTATTATACATTCATTACTAATAATTAGTAAGTAATTTTTAGAAAGGAGGCCTATGTCTTAACAATAACTTCTAAGAGGTCCTACTAAGCACTGTGGAGAAAGAAAAGGCACACGGTAACAGGGGTCTATTTCTTGGCTAGGACAAAATGGAAATTCAGTTTTAGGTGACCCAACCCTACACTGCATTTAATGAGTAAGATTATGAACAGTCAAAACCTAAGTCTCTTACCCACGAGGCTCAGTAATACACGACTAACAAGCAGGCAAGAATCAGGCCTCCAGAACAGATAACTGAGAATCAGGAACTAACAGCAATTTGTTTCTCCTCAAGCAAGTTTTACATGCTTTTCCAAAGGAGGAGCTCCAGTGAAGGTATCTCTCCACATCCAACGCTACAGCAAATGTTACCTTTTCTTCAGAACAGGCATCTGAAGGTTTTTTCTGGTTTTTAAACCCCAAAATATTTCACCAAAATCTCTATCCCTTGGCTCTGTTCAATTAGTTGCGCTCCCCTTTAGCAACTTTCAGAACATTGCGCCGCCAACTTGGCGGGCAGGGCCAGGAGGGGAAGAAAATCAGGCTAAGCATGCACTATGCACAAAATCTTATTTTCAGCTCCATAAAATCATACTAAGGAGCCACATATCAAGATTAAGTACCAGCTAAGGAAACTAAGCATCAGTTCCAGAGCAACAGCCAGGGCCAAGAAATTATTTTGTGAACCAAGTATCTCCATGCTGGCTGCTTCCAAACTATTACCAGCCCAGTATGATTTGTCATCTCTCACTTTATGGAGTCAGAGAAGCATGGAACGAATCATTCACGCTCTGTAGTTATAAGGTGGTAAAACAGAAAACCAACTAATTCTCTCCACCTACGGTGCTATACCCCTGAAGTCTCATAGAATGCCTTTATTTTTAAAGTGCATCATCAGAAACATTTCATCCTTTCAGGAGCAGAAGGCAATAGTGAAACCTGCACAAGACCAGTAGCCTTGTTCTTGCTCTGAACATAATGCATGGTATCTGCACTTAATCTTCCTTGCTGGAGGCATTAAGCAACAAGTTATTTTACTGGAGACAACAGCACACCAGTTGTCTGTTTCTAGACCTGCACTGCAATCTTTACTACATTATTATATTGCTACATTAGTCTCAATTTCAGTGCTATTCTTGTAAGGAAGAGTTAGTAACAACAGTTGTATCAGAATTCTATCAGAGGTTTCTATCCTAAATCATCACTCCCAGAATACGGTCCCAGAGTCATTTAGAATGGAAAAGACCTTCAAGATCATCAAGTCCAACCATTAACACTGCCAAGTCCACCATGTCCCCAAATACCACATCTACACAAATTAAATACCTCCAGGGGTGGTGACTCAATCCCTTCCCTGGGCTGCCTGTTCCAATGCTTGACGACCCTTTCAGTGATGAAAATTTTCCTCATGTCCAGTCTAAACATACACATTCATTAAGATAAAAGGGCCTGAGTGCTATGAAAGGGGCATTACCAATTTTACCAATCGAGATACTGAGATCAGTTTAACAAATCTGCTGGGGGGAGGGGGGAACTGCTTAAGAAGAAGGGATGCCTTTTATTTAATAAAAGAAAACAAAACTATTTCATAACAGAGCAAAGAAATAATCTTGCAATTCCAGTAAAACAGATGTTGATGGTATGTCAGACAGCCCTCTAACACTTCTCTGCCTTCAGTCCCCACTGAGAATGAACACAGACTTCTTCAGCCATACAGGACTCAAGGTAAAACAGAACCAACAACTGAGGAAAGTGCTCCTGCACAGAACTGATCAACATGCTGAATCACTGCCTAGAGCCCACCTACCTCAGCTGTGCACCAGCCCGCTCAACTTGCGTAACTAGCAAAACAGACCTTTTTTACATTTATGAAATTCACTGTAGTCTTTGTCAGTCACACACATACCAAAGTTATTTTCTACCTCAAGAAGTTGTGGATAAACATGGAATCAATGCACTCGTACAGATCACGCTGAGCATTTAAGGCAACACACATCATTCATTCAAGAATATGGAATCTTGCATCTGTTGACAGCTTTCTCCCTTGTAATGGAAAGCTCACATCAATTATCAGGCCTACTACCCTAATTCACACACTATGGTAGCTCAGGCCAACTTTTGCTCTTGTGTGAAACAATTTGCTTTCCAACTGCTATGACAAGCTTTACATTATTTTTACTGGGAAGCCAGCAATTGAAGTCAGCTTCTATTCTCTGTTTCAAAACCATTCAGAGGGCAGCTCTTGAGCAATCCCACTCAAGGGGACAGTACACACAGACATTGAGAGTGATGCCAACCCTGTATCTGTCTCCAACACAGAGATTGAGAAACCACTTCAATTTGTTTTGTAAGCAACAAATGGAACAATTACAAGTAGTTTTTGCAGCAGTGTTAAGTTGCCATTCCAGTGGAAAAGGCTCCAAAAGAGAGAAATTAAATGTCAGACACAAAAGCAAAAAGTATGGCAACTCCAATTTTATGCAACTGTACAATTCTACTCGTAGTTATTTTTAAAGCAGTGCATTTATTTTGCAAAAGTCTCTGATATCAGATGCACAAAGTGTTAACAAGGGGCTACATGCGGCAATAAGAGGTGCTTCTTATTTTTCATTTCTTGCTTGCAGCTCTTCTCCCCACAGAGAGAAGAGTGTGAACCAAGGAGTGAACTAAGCCATTAATTACACTATTGCATGCTTGCTTACATTTAGTTTCATTTGCTTTAGATGCTTATCTTTGCCAGTTTTAAAGTTCAAAGAAGGTTAAAAAATCCCGCACACAAGATGAAGATTTTGATTATTCTGACAACTTACACCACAGACAGCTGTGAGACCAAGGGAAAAAAAGGAATTAAGACACTTGTTTTACAACTGCCACGGAAATAGCTTGGCTAGCACTGATTTCCACTTCAGCTTTACCAAAGTTAAAATCCAACAAAAAACCTCTAAACAACAGGTCCTTAAATGGACTTGCTAGTTGCTAGCTTTGTTTCCAGTTTTCATGCAGAATCTCTTCCTCGCAGATGCATTCACAAAGAATAAGCTATATGAAATTTGACATAAGGTTTAAAAAGAGGGAAATGCCACTGTATTCTCAAATGCTGTTTAACATTGTGTAGTAGGTTTGCTAGTCACAGTCCAGACTGCATCCTTTAAACATGCTAGATTCCTTGAATAAAATAACCTGAAAAATGTGCTTCATTTGTCATCTGTCAGAAAATGTTAATTAGCATGCAGACAAAAAAAAAAAATCACAAGAACTAGGCAGGAGAAAGATTTAGCTCAGAAGGATGATGCACTGTAGACTTGTTTCTAAGTGACAGACACATCTCCATGACCAGGAACAGAAAGGACAACCCAGATCGACAGGCAGACCACTCCGTTATCCACATGCAAACTGTGATGATACTCACTGTCAAGTTGTCTCTCAGTAACTGCATTATTAGCGTGCTGTCTTTGTATGACTCTTCACTTAATGTATCAAGTTCAGCAATTGCTTCATCAAAAGCCTAGTGTTATAAAAACAAACAACTCCATTAGCCATGCGACAAAAGGTTATGCAAATAACTTAAATGGAATTTCCCCCTCTTTGACTTACCGTTTTTGCAAGGGAACAGGCTTTCTCCGGGGAATTGAGAATCTCATAATAAAACACGGAGAAGTTCAGAGCCAGACCTAATCTGATGGGATGTGTTGGTTGCATCTCCTTTTTACTGATTTCAAAAGCTTCTTGATATGCCTGTTGTGATTGCTCCACTATCCCTTTGGGGAAAAAAACAAACACAAACAAAACCCACAACAAGTAAGTAATTCACACACTGTATCCAGACATACAATCAGGACTGTGTTCACGCTTGCATGAAGAAATCATGTCAGGAGTGAACGCCCGTGAATGAGCACTTTATCTAACAAGTCACTATTTAATGAAGGTTTTATTAAATTACATTTTCAATTTATTAAAAAAGAGGGAAGCTGTTACTGACCAAATCGCAGGTTTGAGTCTCTTCCTGACTGTCTCTTCTCTTCCTGTGGCTCTTTTATTTACAAATGTTTGCAGCAGTTTTGTAGCACTGAAGATAAAACCCACCACCTACTCGATACGGTACCACAACTTCCATGTCTTTAAACACTGCAGCGCATTACAGATTCACATTTTAGTCACAGGAAACAGTGATGACCTTTGCCTGTCATTCTGGTAACAGTCATCTGTGAGTCTCCATTCAAACCGCTTGGCAAAGACAGTGTGGCATACTTCAACTCAAATTAAATATATATTTTTAAAAGCTCCCAACATAGCTCTATTTCCAATGCAGATATGGAAAGCATTTTTACCTAACTTAAAAGTTCTAGTACCTATAAACTTCAAAAGGAGAAAAATTAATAATTTGGCTCCTTTATTTTAGAAATAATCTCTTGTCACCTTTAATTGTTTCAGTTGTACAAGTTACAAACACTTGGCAAAAAGCAGCAACTACAACGTGTATATGAAGACTGAAGAGCTCAACAGTTTCCTTTCTCACTGAAGGCACCTGAACTCAGAGCAGGTTCTGCCTGCACAAGTCAGAGATCACGGCCCCACACGGCCCACAAGCTGCAGGGGCCAGGGAGGCGCTGGATGCTGAGCACAAAGGGACCCTTGTTCCTCAGCTCCTCACCAGCATCTGAGAAAAAGGTGGGCAGAAAGTCATTCAATTCAGATGAAAAAGGACTCCAATCCTAACATTTCTGGATCAAACCAGAAAGGCATCCAGCATGATGTCTGCAAGAGTGCAGTCACATGTATTCAAAAACAAAGAAAGGAATTTTAAGGATAAAGACTCCAAAATACAGCAGTATTTAAGTAAAGAGTTTTCAGACTCCAAGTCTGAAAACAACTGAATATCGATACTCAGGATGTCTACGCAATCACTATTTGTTCACCTTTAGATACTCACAAAAATTAAAGCATCATAATGTTCTCTTCCACAGGGAAGAGTGAGGACATTCGCTGCACAGTTCATCAACACTGTCCTCCCTACACTCATCGCTAAGAATGGAACGCTTCAGATCAGACAGCTGCCCTAATACCTTGAAAACGACCAGAAGTTAGTACATTACAGTTGAGAAGAACTAAGTTTACTGCAAGTTAAATTTAGAAATTGTGAGAAATGTTTAACTCTTCTCATAATGGAAAAGCCTTAGAAAATAGTGCTGTTTATGAAAGGCAAAACAAGCAGAATGAAAAACAACTTCAGGGACTGAATCTGAGAGTTTTATTTTTTAGTAAGTTTTCTTTAACATAATTTCAAAATAAAACCCGTATTTTTTCTCTTTATTTGAGAGAACAGTTACCTTTTGAGCAATGCTTTGGAGCACTTAAGGCATAATTTGATGTATTCTGTTAATTTTTAAATCAGTCACACAGTATAAAAAAGTTTTTAACCTTGAATTCTTTAGAAGTGCAGCTCCAAAGTTCAAGGATAAAATAGAGTGAGGTACTTGCTTGACATTCCTGTCTGCTAGACTGCCATAAGGCAACTCCATTGGATAAAATAAACAATGTGGTTTATGAAGAGAAAAACCCAATTCCTAGAGTTGGGAGCTTTAGATTGTTGCTGTATTTACTGCAAAAGGCTGGAAGAATAGTGCCCAAGCCATTCTTTTCTACACAATAATTATCAACTGCTCTTCTTCAAGGTCATAGACAACATACAGGAAAAGCCTGTGACATGAAGCACTGGAGGTGGGGGATAAATTGAAAAAATGGAAACCCACCAAAAACTGCTCAGCCAGGAGACTGGGTTAAATAAAAATAAACTTTAAAAGCACTTTTAAACAAAGATTTTCACAGGCTAATTTTAGAGCCTGTAACTTAATCCTCAACAGAAAAAGAAACTCTGGGACTCAAAATATTGTACCTCCTATGCAAGTGAACAGAGATCACTAAAATTGCCAAAAGAAAACATGGTAACTCTCTATAACGGGTCTCAAGTACTGCTAACACATACAATTCTGCAGTCACCAAGACTGGGTCAGTTTGCATGCAGTGAACATCAGAAATCAAATTGAGCCTTATGTACTAAGTCCTAGGAGACCTTTGTGTAACTCTCTGTTATCCAGCATGCTGGGGAAACTGGGCTTCACTCTGTAATGTGGATATAACACATTTGCCACTAAAGCAGACACATCTATCCCCCCTCGAAATTATTCCACGTCTGTTTCACCTCTACACCAAACTCAATCTGGTCTCTGAAGTCCCACCAACGTCATTCTGTGCCACACACATACATCGTTCTGTGGGGGGTTCATCAGCTTGAGAGCAGCACGAGCCACAGGGCTGCAGGCGCCCAGGAGCTCTCGAGGAGCCGAGCCGGTGCTGCCGAGGGCGGAGCGGTGCCGACGGCGCAGCTCGGCGCTCCGCACCCCCGCGGGTTCAGACCGTCCGCACGCTCCCACGCAGCCCGAATTCCTGCAGGCTCAGGGCAGCCCGAGTCAGTCTGACATACCACGCTGGCTCTGTGCTGAAGGGTGCTGCTCCCCAGGGCGTGCTGCCAGCAGCCCTCAAGTGGCTCCAGGAAACAGCCTGGCACTGTTTGCAGCGAGCTGCATCTCAACTAATGGATTGCTGTGAACTGAAGGTGACTCTGCATGGAGGCAGCAACGCTGTTAGGGTGTCTCCAACTACAGCAGGTGAGGAACCCAAAATGTTGAGTACCTCATATTAACTTTTCTAACTAAATTTAAGTGAAGGCAACTTACCTGCAATTGTGACAAGCTGCTTACATGAAAATACAAGAAACTTGAGGAGACAGAAGACATTTGGACACTGAGCTACCTTGGTTACAGAAGAAATTTTCCTAACAGTAAGATTAATTTTTTTAAACCTTTTCTCCTCCAGGTTGTTTCTAGTCTCTTTGCTCACTGAACCTATGAAGACTTCTTATATTCTGTAGAAATGTAAGACAAATGGCAAGAATAAGTCTTCAGAAAGCTACAAGACTACAAGGAGGTAAAACCCCTAACATTCATTCAGACAAGAAAAGCACAAATCTGTCCTTCAGTGATAAACCAGGTACATGCACGCATAAGTTGGAGACGATTTCAAGATTTTGTGATTCAACGCCTGTTTCGCGCTTCCATCGGCATGTACATGGAAATTTTTGTAACTCATCTGAAAGCCAACAATCTGTGATTTTCCTTCAGAAAACAGGAAGCCTATTACTAAAGAAATTTACATCCAAATCAGAATTACTCTAAAATTAGAATTGTGTCACTGCCCCACCAAAAGCAATCTAATTGGACAATGTTTATCCATGAGCTGACATACAATACCTTTCTTGTCATCTCCAGCAGCAACCTCAGCCAAGTAACGGTAGTAGTCTCCTTTCATTTTCAAATAGAAAACTTTACTTTCTGCTTGCGAAGCATTAGGGATCAAGAACTTTTCCAACAGAGACTAAAAGGGAAACAAAGAACACAGTGTTTTGAACATACATACTTTTACAGCATGCTGAACCAACAATTCAATTATATGTCAATTTATTTCAAAGCCAAGACAGCTTCACTTTTTGCTTATTTTCTTCACATCCTACATAACACAGTCAGCTAGAGAACGTGTTCTGGATTCCGAATCTAGATATAAAAGGAATGCTGCATTGTGTGCCTTGATGGGGAGGAGGAGGCTGCGTCCATTTAGCAGATGAGTTTTATATGACCAAAGGATGGCTTTCTACAAGACATTATACAGAACCCTGGCAAAAATAAGATAGTCCAAAGACTCTGGGCAGAGGGTATACCATGGAAGAATGAAAATACAATAAAAGCATTTGATAGATCAGTTGCCAAATCAGAGACCCAATTATTTTACAAAAGCAGGCAATACATAAGCCTCCTAAGTCCACTTCCCATTAACTTGAATGCTCTACTGGCATCACCAGCAAGAGACCACAAGGTGAACCTGGATTCTTGCACTTCCAGACAGCTAACAATCTGACATTCAGCTCTGCAGCACCCCTATTTGACTTTATGTGCTGCCCTAACAGGTGTTTCCTCTATCTTCCAAAGCAAGGGTAGCTCTCTGGAGTCACTCCACCAAATCCTCCCCATGGGCTGACAGTTAAGACCAGGTTTTTCTAGATTATTCTAACTGCTTGTTAACATAGCAAGTTCCCAGCTGAGGCAGTCACGTAATTTAGCAAGAGTTCTATTATGATGAAAAGAAAAAAAAACCGAAAAAAAATCACTAGCTCCAACACATTTAGTCAAATTAAGGTATAAGCTTGTCAAACTTTGTGATATTGAGTGCTTGAAGTCAGACTTTAATAGAAAAGCCAGTTATTTAAAAGTCAAAAAAGGTACAGCACGCCTGAATAGTCAGAATTGAATCAGAGGCTGTTACATATACTTGGTGAAGGCAATGCAGAAAATAATTTTTTAAAGAAGCTTTAGTAGAAATTTTTGGCCATCTTTTTTTCCCTGTAAATTAGATGACTGACACTGCAGTTTTGCTTCACTTTTTTAGCTTGTATTTCCAACGACACCACAGAAATGGACAAACTAATGTAGTTCCACCTTAGAGAACGATGGCTGCTTTTTCCTCTCAAGGCCATCCAGAAGGTTAAATGAACGTCTCACAGGACATACTCCTGGGACAGGCATACCCCGGATCTGGTACGCTGCAACTACTGCACTGTGACATGGGCACCTGTGGTACCTGCTCTGCTTAACAGGCCAACTATTAAACTACAGAAAACTGTAATTCACAGAAACAGCAAGAAAAGCAAATCTGGTCTTGGTTCTTGTTTTGGTTGCTTTTTTCTTTAATCAAAGTACTGCTCATTCGGTACTAATGCTAATAATGAATATTTATTGGTAGACTCAAACTTGTGTGAAACTCCTCAAAATGAAGTGACCCGTCATAGCATCTCTCTAATCATTTCTATTTCAGCAGACAGATAATAAAGAAATCAGGCTGACAGAAACCAAAGTCAGACAATGTTCAGCTATGCCTATGCTACAATGAGATAAAAACCTGTAAGTGGACTTTCTTTAGTGGCTTCAACGTAGTGGATTTATTAGTTCACCTTTAATATTAGGCCTTTCCAGTACTTTGGGGCTTGGTATATAACTTCATTTTATAACCACACAGGGAGACACTGAAAAATACTGCATGTCCTTGCTTCCCATCCAAATGGCAGCAGAGACAATTCTTTGGCAACAGAAAGAACTCAACACAAGCCAGTCAGCAGCAGAAGTATTTTTTCTGGAGACAGTCAAATGGGCTGCCCAGCTGCCTCATGCCAAATGCACTCCCTGAGGGCATCCCACCACGCCAGGAGAAGGGCTCAGAGACAGCTTTGCCCCAGTGAGGCTGGGATGTAGCAGGAGGCCAGCAGGTTTATGGGTCACACCCCTCAGCTCTCCGTAACTACTTACATTCTCTGTCCTCACCATCAGTGAGCTTCAAGGTTTGTAGCTATGACATTTTCATGAGTGCCAAGAAACTCCAGTGACAACTGAAGGTTACCAGCTACTGAGAACGAGGCTCCTTATTAGTTTTTCTCTGTGAGACTTCAATTAAGCCAGGTGTGTCAGCCTGCACCTACCCTTCTGGCACTGTGGGAGTTGCCCTCCTTCTGCCTCCTCCATTAATTGGCCAGACCAAAATATTTTCAGTGCTCCCAGAAACAGAAATTATTCCTCATCTGTACTGTAGGTCATTTGATGAAAACGTACAGCTCTACTCACTCCCACAGCAGCAACCAAGCTCCAAGATTTAAACTCCACTTAGATCACAAATGAGGTGAAGCTGTTTGCAAACTAAATGGGTGAATTGCACCAGTAGACAGCTAGTAGGAAAGACTACTAATTGTCTTCTTAAACAGACCGATACTAGCAGGGCAACAGGAGCTTGAACACTGTAAATCTTGTACTGAAAAAAGTTCTACAGCCATGTCGAATTTCAAAGACTGATGAACTGAGAAAATCCTTTTGAACAGCTATTCATAGAATATAGCCCATGCAAAGAGACTCCGACTCAAACTGCACCGGGAGCTTACGCACTTTTGGATGAAAGAGTCTATTCTATGCAAACAACACGTAGGACTGGTGCGCCACATATCTTTGGAAGAATTTTATTTATGCCAAATACTTCATAAACAGCAACAATAAAACCTGCAAGCAGATGAACATTTAAAAGCTCACATGTGAAAAGACTGAAAGGAGATCTCTACCCTATTATTTATTTAGTCTTATAAACTCGTTTTTTTCTGTTTGCATTAGTCCATTTATTTCAGGATCTATTTTCTTTTACTGGCATAAGTAGACAGAGACCACTCCTTTAAAGTTCGCCTGAAGATTCAGAGTACACTGATTTATCCTAGAGAGTGGCTGTGAAAGCACATTCTGCATGGAGGTGGTGTGGCTACAGAAAGCCAGATAGGTAAGACCAATGAAACCACTAACCTTTAAAAGTTCAAGTACAGAAGATAGCAGAATCAAAAGCACAACAAATCTAACAATTTCTTATCTGCCAACACACCAGCTTATGGGGAATACTGTTTATCTTGTGGATTTTTTAAATAACTTTAACTGCAAAGCATCTCCGGAAGATACAGTTTTTTCCACAAGGAGGAATATCTTGATATTTAAGTCCTATTGATAGGTTGTTTGTCCAAAGCTTCAGCAGTACCAGCAATCCATGTCCACCTCTCTCCTTTACCAGTTGATAGGGCAGTGTTTATCAGCATAGAGCTGATCACCATACAGGCCACTGAAGTGGTAGCAGCTGGTCCAAGACTGGATCAGGAAGTGATCTGTATTTACTGAGTTTGCATGATCTGCATCACTGCAACGCACACAATGCCCTGACGACTGCAGTCCATGCAGCCCACGTGTATTACAGCTACATTGTATGGAGTTAAGGTCTCATGCTTGTTCATGACATTCCTGCTATCAAGCAAGACTCCCATCCAGTTTTCATATATGCTAATACATGAGCAGTTAATTACAGCATCTTGATCAACATCTGGTAGGAAGAGTTTTCCGAACAAAACTAAACAACCACTCTCTGCCCTTGAAACCCCCCAAAGACACAGCAGTAATTGTTGGAGCTTTTAATGTGACAGCGAGAATCTAACTTGCTGTCATATTAAAAGCTAACTGTTGCTGTGAAACAAACCATACCATTGTAGTCAACTAGGCAGATGCAGCATTTTAGAGTACTTTTCAGCCCAAACCTGTAACAGCTTGTACAAGTGCTTCTAGCACTTTTTGTAAGTCTTTTCAGAAAGATTTAATGGGAATTACTTTTTTTTTTTTTTAAAGGATGTACTAAATCTGAATATCAACTCTTACTAATATGCTGGCCGTTCAAAGATCAGGCTTCAACACTTCACATCTGCAAATCTGGTTATGACTAAGTCAACAGCTTTCTGGTTCTCTGGACTGGCAAGCAAACACCTTCAGACTTGGGAGATGTCAGCTGTGCTCACACATACCATTGATAAGATTTGGTACGTTCCCTCACCCCCAGCAAGTACGTACTAGAGAAAAGTCTTTGTCTCCACAGACATACCAGAAGCTGTCTGCACACAACTTGAATTATTCTAATGGTGAACTTCAATCCTGGCTTATTTTAAACATTCAGCTGGAAAGAGAGGGACGTTCTTCATTCTTACACACATTCTACCGCCTGAACAGGACACAGTCAACAGGTGGCAACATGAAGCACAACACATTTTGAGCCCATTTTGAAGAAAGGCTCTATGTACTTTTTCCTGTGGGTTTGCAAGATAAAGACTGAAAGGTTAAGAGTTATCAGACTTACTTAGGAATGTGAAAGAAGCCTAACAAGCAGTAACAAAAAAACCCCAATAGCCAACCCTCTCTGACAACTCTGTCTGCTTCTTACTGCAAGTGGACATGCTTCAGTTGTCAAACTGTGGTGAGGACTGCAGTTGAAGACAGGAAGCCAACATAAAGACTTGAAGAGTCCTTTCCTGACACCTGAAGCCTAAAACTACTCCTGTTTTAAAAACATTTGCATCTTTGGCAAATGACTTGTGTGGGCCAGAAATCTATTCCCAAATCCACCATAAGAGCATTAAATTAATTTTATTTTAATGCTCAGTTTTGCCTTGTTGCTTCTAGTTCAGTGCTTATTTCCCTTTATTAAAGGCTTGGTCTCAGTACATGTTATTGCCTAGAAACTTTAGATAATTATTAATGCACTAGAGATGACTGCATCAACAAATCGATTTTCTATTTATATATTTCCCTCCTGACAAGCAGGAAAATAAGAACAGTCATCAGACTCTAGGAAAATGTAGTAGCAATTAGTGGATAATACATAGGTAAAGTACTGAGAACAAGAAGCCTTATTTTTAAATACGAAAAAAAATTAATTATTAAGATACCTAATTGAGTAAAAACACTAGAACTACTGGAGAAATAAAAAGATATTATTCTTGCAGAAAAGAACCAAGGTGCAGAATGGCAAAACTCCAAAAGAATACACTGTTATACTTTAGGTAATTTAAATAGTATCAGTTCTCCTCTGAGATAACCTGGCTTTTTGTTTAATAAATAAGCAGGCTTTTTGTTTTCATGCAGTATCAAAAGACACCTGACAGTAGTTATAACATTTTTTCTAATTTTGAGAATAAATTACACAAGAGTACTAGCTGAACTTCAACTCACGTGTCACCCATCTATGGTATATGACATAGGGATGAAGATGATATGGAAGAACTCCTGCTTTTTAAATTCATGAAGGAAACTGTCTTTTTTTAAGCTCAGCCTAAAACTAATTCAATATTTAATGACAACAGCCTGGTATTTTCATGATGTAATCAGCATTCCACTATCTCTCTCCGAGACATTATAAGAACACAAGAGGGATCATACTGGCTGATGGGACTCCTCTGCCTACTAACCTCACTGCAACACTGCCCAAAAGAGGATGCCACTAGAAAAACACATGAACAAAGCAAGAAAGTGTCATGCTTCTCTCAGCCTCCATCAATGCCCAGGGACTTCCTGAGCCAGATGTGGTTTCTCTGAAGGTAATAACCTTTAACAGGCTTCTTGTCCACATTCCACACATTGTTCAAACTCCCATTACATCAAAATAACCTTAATGCCCACAATGCACCAGAGAAGAAGCTGTAGATACCTGCCTACCTGTACATGAGAGTGTCACTTTTGTCTTTAATCTACTTCTCAGTTTCATTAAAAAAACAGAAAAGACACCTATCAATTCCCATTAGAAGCTAGCAAGTGATTTTCCATAAATGTTTTCCACACGAGGACTAGGAAAGTTATGAGCTATAAAACAACTCATGCAATTAGCTGCACTGCCCAGGTTGGCACACACACTACAAAGGGTTTCATTAAACCGTTCGTGGCCAGTCATTTTATTTACACACATCCATCTGAATTGCTGGAGATAAGTGACGAATATTTGCATTTTTAAGAGGAATATTTTTAGACAATCCCTTCCCAAACCCTGTTTTGACCCAGGCTCACTATGCTGCTCCTGATTACAGTTCTGCCCAGAGTTTGGGATTAAGGGCTCTGCAACTGCTGCCTCATGGGTGACCTCCAACCCTCTTGTGGGAAAACCAGAAGGACTGTTGCCAGCCTTCTACTTCAACCAAAAGTGAAGCCACAGTTTAAAGTTAGCTACTAGAACAGGAATACAAGAAAAGCTGTCAGTATTAGTGGCTGCTGAGGCACTGGAGATCTCTGCTAAAGCATCAGCTGAAGAAGGAAACCAGCCTGCTACCTGTCCTCAGTACCAGTTATTCTTTCTTCTCATCAAATTGGCTGCCCACAGGAACAGCAGCAGAAGTTTGAGAAAGGTGACAAGGCTGGCTGGAAGAGAAGAGGTGAGAAGCATGACCCTCAGCAGGGGAGGAATTCAGAATTTAGAACAAAGAACCTTCAAGGGGGAGGGAAGAATTTGCAGAGTAATTTGCAGCATTTATGCAACAGTGGGAGACGTGAAGTGCATAGGGACATGTGGAATTGCTAAGAGCAGAAGAAAGGTACACTTGATTAGCAGTTTTGCTGTAGTCAATCTGGTGAAGATCTAGAATGGAAAAGAATAGAGGAAATGAAGTCTGAGTAGTAAGAGGGTAACTGAAAAAAAGATCTAAAAGGACTAATGGACAGAAGAGACTCCCATATGACAGAAAGAATGGCAAGAAATCCTAGTTTATACATAAAAATACTACTAAACCAGTCGAAATGTGTTTCCTCAGAGAAGAGAACAAAGGCAGCCTCACATATGGGCAGGCGAAGGAAACACGGAAGAAGTAGGACACCCTGAAAATCATCCTCATGCTGAGACATATGCTGGGGCACAGACACAAGTCAGTGAGAAGCAGGTGTATGCACAAAGATGTGTACAGGGTGCTTGGCACGGACACACCACTGGTCAGCAAAAAAAGAAAAGGACAGCACCTGAGGCAGAGAGGAGCAGCATCTCAGTTCACACTTTCACAGCCATACATGTAGCTCCCTTTCAGAGCTGCCTTCCCCAACTTAGACTTCCATATCCTTCACTAGCTAGTTTCTTCTACTATTTTGCTTTCCAATTAGTATTTATGGCAAGGGAGGCAAGTGTGCCTTATATCAGGATACACTCTTTTGAGGTAATTCAAAAGACTGCTCAGGTGTTTCATGCCAATCATTACTGTTCTTTACCAAAGCATGCAATAACAAACATGATGGTAAAGGAACCAAATTCTGAAGCACAGGCAAAAATACCTCTCCAGATTAGTAACCCACTCTGAGGAAACTCATATGAAAGGCAGCAGCTGTAAAGACACTTAACAGAAAAACATTAGGATTAAAATCTTGAATTTTTTGAGGCATTGCTATAGATATTAACAAACAGTTACTGCTGAGGATCAAAGTCAATATGCAATTTTTATCTGCAGGCTTTTTTTTCATCACCTCATTAAACTGCTTCTTGAATATTGGGGACTTGCGTCAAAATAAAATGGTACCAGATACATCGATCATTACTCTTTTCAGAACATCCTCTGAGAAACTTGAGATTATAAAAAACTCAAACGGAGCTGGGTGAGAATTTCTGCTCAGGAGGTAGGTCTCAGCTACAGCTATCGCGGCTGTACTCCAGAACACGTCTTAAGCTGTCTTAAGACTCTACAGTTTTGGTGTCTAAACAAATACTAATAAAACTCCCCATAAATATGATGTAACACTGTTTATCCTTGATCAGAAATAGAAGCAGGAGCCATTTATCTTTAGCAACTTGCACTCTGAGCAGATTTGAAACTTCCTGAAGCAGAATATGGATCGACTAGGGGTTCACTATAGCACACAGTGTTAATAAAAGCATTTTATTAGGAAAAATGCCATTTTAGCAATGTAAACTTATTCTGCACTAAGAGAAAATGACCAGTTAAAAGATCAGATTACCTTTGTTAAATCTTTTTTTTAACATAATCACAAAAGGTAACATCCAGAAAAAAAATGCACCACCAACAAAAATCAACTGACAACTTTCCTCTGCCTCCTTTGAGCTGCCTTATAGAATCACAGAATCAAGTAGGTTGGAAAAAACCTCTGAGATCCTTAAGTCCAACATATTATATCTGATAAAAAAATTTAAGAATTTACTGTTGGTCTCAGCAGAACATGACTTATTATTACTTCTCCTTTGAAGAGGCATTGCCAATCTTCTGTCAGATTTCAAGAAAAATAATCCACTGCATGAGATTTGACATTCAGGAAAAAAAAACAAGTTTAAGAAATAATCACAATCTTAATTCTCTTCAATCAACTTTAAGACCACAAGCTTTCTCAAACTATTTCAAAATGGTAGTCGACTACTGCCTGAATGGACAACCAGCTTCAGAGGCAGGAGCCGATGTCTTCCCACAGCAAAGAACAAGTGAAGCTTTTGAGAACCTGTTTCAGAAATGCACTTCTGTCACGTGCATGGTAATGAGACAGACGTTTCTAGATAAAACCAGAGATAGTGCAGTATTTGTTCGTACAGATGTGCAGAGATAATGCACTAACTCTGCTCACATTCTAAATTTTATGTTTCTACTACTTACAGCTTCCACAGGCGCAAGGAGAAGCTGATATATTAACAATGCAGGGTTTCTGCTCTTAGACTTCTAAGCAACCAACCAGTGAAACAAATACACTTAGCAGCTTCACAAAATTGCAAGTACATGCAACCAAGTTCTTCCTTCAGCAGCACAAAGAAAATGAAGAGTTATCTGTCACAGGTGACTAAACTCACCAACTTACTTTATTTTGCTGTTTAGAACTGCAGATCAGCAGCAGGCACATAAAGTACTTGAATAATGAAGGTTGCTGTCAAATAAAGCAAGTTGTCACTTGGATGCTTTTGAACAGTATAAGCACTCTGTACCTTTTTACTGTAAATCAAAGCTAATTATTAAACATTAATGCCAAATGAAATTAATACAGTGGCCTAGTGGTTTTAATAAAGGTTTTTTCTACTTCCAATAAATGCAAGAGGATGTAGATACATGTACATATGTGTATACACATGTGAAAGCACAGTTAATACAAGAAGTAGGTGCATTTATGCAGAGCACCTTAGCTGATTTTATGATAAATGGGAGTGTTAAACATACATGTCAACATTATGGATGCCCTTCTTGCTAAGATTAGAATAAATTAAAAACAACACAAGTAATCTCAAACTGATCCATGAATGATGTTTTAATTATCAAAGATTCAACAGTTTTACAACAGTCTAATTGCTTAAAAAAGTAAAGGAAACTACTCTAGCTTAGGAACTGCTTTCACTGCAGGAAAGCAAAAAAAAAAAAAACAAACCAAAAAAACAAAAACAACACAAAAAACCCAACAAAAACCAAAGCAACAACCCAAACCAAAATAAAAAACCAACAGCCAAAAAAACCCCCAAACCTGAAAGGGTGTAGCTACAATTAGGGAAGTGAGTGAAATAATGAGGTTGATACAAATTGCCTCTGCTGCCCACCTTCAATATATACGAGCAATTATACCAACCAAACCCTTGCTGAAAAAGCCAGACGCGGAGAGTTAATCAAAAGCTTAAATTATAACCACCCTTGTAAGTTAGCAAACCCTGGCTACATTTTGCTCTGCAATATATAAAAGTTCATTCAGAGAAGCATTTGTGAACCAGAGTACTCACATATGCCACTAACACATTACCAATTGCCATCTTTTAATGAAAATTTTAACAACTTGAGATGACATCTTGAGTTCTATGACCAGGTTTGAGCTCCACAGCACAAGAAAGACACGGATATACTGAAGGGACTATGGGGCTGGAGCACATGAGGTACAAGGCAAGGCTGAGAGAGATGGGCTTTCTTCAGGCTGGAGAAGACCAGCAGATCTTACTGCTGTGTACAGCCACCCAGAGAAGATGGAGCCAGACTCTTTCTTGAGGTCTACAATGACATGACACGAGGCAGCAGACAAGCTGGAACATGAGAAGCTCTGATTACATGCAAGTATTCTTTAGCAATAAACGTGAACAAATATTAAGACAGGCTGCCCAGAGAGGCTGTGGAATCTCCATGCTTAAAGATAACAAAAATTTGACTGACAAGGCCTTGAGCAAAGTGATCAAACCAGATCTGTTCTGAGCTGAGTTCAACACAATGATCTCCCTTCCAACCTCAATTATTTTGGGCACTTAACTCCTAGATTTCAACCACCCCCTTCTATAATAGACATTTTTGCAAATATGAGGTTCTACAAATGCCTCCCCTTTTTTTCTGAAAAAGAATGACACAGATCTCAAAGACAAAGTGCAGTATAAAATAAAACATTAAGCAAGCCTGAAGGAGTCACAGGACTGAAGGTAGTGATTTTCAGTCAGAACACTGAATTTTCTGTTAGTATCAGATATCATCATAGCAAGGTTGTATGGTATTGTCAGACTACAGCTTAGCTGTGCTCTTTAACCAACAGGAGGACACACTGATCATACAATGGCTGAGTTTTAAAAAGACAATTCGCACATGTGCATGTCAAAAAGCATATGGCTTCCTGTAGGAGAGAAGACTACATTTCCTAACCCTGTCATTAAGAATTATTAGACAGGTTTTACAGAAGTTAACATGGTAACCTATTAGATGTTTGCAGGCAACGAGAAAATAGTTCCACAGTAACCTGAGAATGATGGCAATAGGCATTAATTCTGTGGTATGTTCTTTAAAAAGCCATTTAGATGCACTCGGAATGGAATTACACTCCCTTCCCCCAGTGAACTGCAGCCCCACGACAGGTTACTAAACATTCTACTCCCCCTCTCAGCGATACACATAAAAATGAAATGTAAACCTAAATTCACTAATCTGAGATGTAACCGAACCTTCCGTTCTCACAATTACCACTTCTAAAAAGTGAAGCATCCATAACAAGTGCAAGGAAATCTCTAGTATGAGCACACAAGGAGGACCATTTTACGCTTCTGAGCATGAAATTCAGAAGAAATAATGTCGTGAAGAAAGCAAACAATTCATCTTATTGGAAGATCCTGAACAACACCATTAACCTGCCGCTTTTCTGGCAGGAAAGGAGGGGGGAAAAAGTGCTGAGTAGCACCTATGTGCAACAGTAACTACTCCAGATGGCTGAAGGGGAGCCAAGGTTCGTGGAAGTTCTCCAGAGCTTAACAACTAAAAGGGCAAAGAAACATTGAAAGGGGGGTTGGGCACTGCCAGAGAAGAGATTGACTTAGGATATTTCTGTGGTGGAACTTGGAGGGGGAAGCAACATCACCCAGAAGGCTGGGCATCAGGCAAAACCCATGGGAACTGTCCCATCCTGTGCACTTGGGGGACATGCAGGGACTGCTGCAGTACGTGCCAGCCTAGGGAAGAGAGCGCAACTGTCTGGAATTGCATTCGTACTAATGTGAAGATAGCCAGTCATGTTTTCAATTACTAGGCTACGTTTAGCTCAAGTCATAGTCTACCTGAAAGCTACCAGAGCTCCGGAGAACCTCTAACATACAAGCAGTGCAGGGTGTTAGCTATTCAAAGACCTCTCCATTCTTCTCTGTGTTTCAGAACCCTCGTTAGCTGAAAAATTCAGCTTACTGCAGATTTAATTTCAACCACTTCAGCCACAGCTCACTTTTCTACTAAAGGCAAAAAACAGCTTAAAGAAAATCCACACCTGTTATATTAATAACAATTTTTATTATGGAAATGACAAAAGATGATTATAGATCATTATACTGGTACTTTAGACAGACCCTCCTTTCTACTATAAAAACTGAAACAGGACGTGAAGCACACACTTAGCTAACATGAGGAAAAGTACTTAACGAAAAGCTTAATTTCCTGTATCAACTGGAAATTTTCTATAATACTCAAGCACTTTTCAGATGCTCAAGTATGGCAATGTACTTCCTTACAGACAGTGTCACACACACTGTAGTACTATTGAAGAATTTGGAAATACAGTCTTCATTGCCACAGTGCAAGGAACTTGTACTACACTCAATGTGTCACAATTATTTGGTGTTTACCAGCACTACCAGACCAACTCCAAACTAGAGCTGGTTATATTACACTTTAATATACTTAAATGCATATATGACAGAATTGGTGCTGGAACAAGATATTCTAGGTGTCTCTCCTTTGTACAGCAGCACTTTGAGGCTGTAGCAAACAAGAGGACAAGTTCAACTCTTGGTAAAGTTGTAGAGGTACTCCATGGCAGGTTCAAGAAAAAAAAATTCAGGAAGTAGCAAGGATGCAGATGCTGTCTTTTCCTGTTGCAAGGTCAGTGTAAAGGAGAAAAATAAACATTCAGACCTGACCACATAACTATCAAAACTTTTATCACTGGGCCCAATAGGGATGAAGCAAGAAAGAACTTCATCACTAATTGCTCCTATTCTCTCTGTAAATTAGTAGAAGAGATGGAAACAAAGCAGAGTTTAGCATACCCGGCATCTACAGGATTAGAGGAGCTATTTCTTCCAGTGCACAAGATTTCCTTCCAACAAATGAGGGAAGAGAGCGGGAAGCTGCAGAGGAGCCAGCTTTGGCCACACTCTTCTAGTCACAAACACATTCTCTAAATTGCTTTCCTCCCTTCAACACTGAAGTTAGGACAGCAGCCATACTCAGCTGTGATGTAACACCCCTGGGCATTAAACATTACTTAAGACGTTAGCAGACAACTGAAGACACAACAACAGCTCAAACAGAGCCACAGCCTCAATAAAAGATACAAAAGTCGCTGAGCTGCTTTTGTACTCTAATTGATAAGACTCATAACTAAAAGCTTTCAAAGTTTAACACTTCAGGTCCTATTAATTAGTGGCATACTTCACACCAATTAAGATTTGGTAAGCCTCGCTTTTCACATCTGTAAACAGTTACAGACTAGATTATGCTGCATAATAATTACAGAGATCTTCTGAAAAAAACCCCAAAACCTAAACCCAAACCCTAGTTCTACATTTGCATGAAGCACTGTGCAGACTCCTGTTCATAATAAAGAACTAAATGTTACCACAGTTGTTTTTTTTCCTGTTAAAGCAAAGTGGAGGTCAGATGAAGCAATACAGTCAGCCATGTTTCTAGGTGAGTAAGAAGGTACATCAATAGGATTCTTCAAGAAAGAAAACACGAGTATGTTCTTAAATATAAATCTAATTCTTCAATGGAATTGGCAACATCAAAGGTAGCACATATCATTTTAAAGTATTTTTAAATCCTATCCTTTGAATACAAAAGTTTTAATTTTTTTCTTTTTAAATTTAAGTCAAAAAAGTAGGTTTTTTTTACTGCTAATCACTGCCTAAGGCATTGTTTCTTCTGGACAGTAATTTTTCCTTAACATATTAAGAAAAATTGGACTGGTAACGTTAAAAATTAGTCAGTCCTTAGCTTCTTAAAAATAGTAACATGTCAAAGAACAATAACTTCTTTGAATAATGTATGTCTCATTAACACAAAGAGAAATTCAAGTCCATTTTGAGATTCAGAAGATTTAACAAGACTCTTCACCCATATTCCTCCCCTCCCAGGCACTCTAGTTGCTGCAGCAAACTCAAAAGCTGGGTTTTAATTTTTGTATTTAGGATGCACAATAAAAGCTAACTTCACCTTAACCTGGTTTCCATTATCAGACAAAAAATTAATTGCAAACACTAAATTCTTCTAAGGTTTCTAAGCCCAGATTTAATTAAAATAATTTCTTAAACCAAAACGTAGCTTACAAAAGAGTTTCAGATTGCTCTGAATTGAAAGCATCCACCCTCAGCCCAACTTTCCCATTAATAAAATAATTAAAAAAAAAGAAATAACAACCAAATAGAATGCCAGATTTGGATCTTCATTTTCTTGGCTTGAATAGATGAGCCACCACTTTACAACACAAGTAGTAGTAAATCAGTTCTTTCCTATGAGTAAGTTCTACATTTCCATTTTCATAGTGGAAGTTAAAGAGCTAGCCTTACACAAGATAACAAAACATACAAAACTGGGTGTGTTACAATAACCATGGTGGCCAGCCTGAACTGGAAGCCAAGACTCCGTTTTCCATGCTGACTCCTACAAACCCTTGGAGAACCAGTCTTCTAGAAGCTATCACCACCCATATCATTTAGTTATCTCGCACATCAAGCAAAATTTATGCTACTCATTGATCTTAAATTTTCATTTGGTATCAGATCTTCGGGCACGAACTTAGCTATTTAACACTTCCCTCATGGCACATGTCATTCTGTCACCTGCAGCTGATCCCTTGTCACATATGGGCGGACACACCAGCAGGGTCCACAGTGCAGTGGACAACTCTGTTGCTGACAGTAACCTCTACCTCACAAGTGGTCGCAGGACCCAACAGCTGCTCCTCGTGTGCTCACTGAAGCACCACAGGCGTGTGCAGGTGAAAAAACCTGACAATCTGGAATAAGCATTTGGAAGAGGTTTGGATTTCATAAACCGGCCTCCCAGTGAAAATACGGCACTGCTTGCTGCGTACATGCACGCTTTAATGTAACTACAAGTCTCAGAAAATTCCTAACCTGAACGCCCTTTTAGTTTGCTACCAAAAATTTTAAGTTTAAGCGGGTATCACAGCATTTCTACTGCCTCTTCCTGCAGGCAATTTTCTGCACGGCTGAGTCATAACTAACATTACATCATCTTACCCAGGGAGGGGCACAATTCCCGTAGAGTAAGAACTACCTCTTACAATTACAGCAGCATATTAAAGTTGCAGAAATCAAAGAGATCTAGGATACAAATACTGCATGAAGGGGGGAGGGCACCGGGGGAGGCGCCCACACAAACCCTCAAACTAAGCCTGTATACAGTTCAGTCTCAGGGAAATACGTTGACCTTTCATAACTATTACTTACGTACAATAACGTTTCTACATGTCTCCAAGTTTATTAGCATTCATAACTATAATTTGTATATAAATAATCAGCACATTAGAGGGAAAGAAAAATTCAGACATTTTTAAAACCTTATCGTCAGAAATAGCATAGGAGACCACAGCTTTACTGACAGACTAGAAATAGTCCCAGAGGGCCCAGCACCACTTACTCTGCAACTCTAAGTAAAAAAGGATCAACAGTTTCATTATTTCTCACCAGCACATCATTGCAGATGTCTCTTAGCTCAGTCTCAATTTTCTCTCTGTATTCTCGAGCCATCTGCTGTTTTTTCTCAGCGCCTTCCGTCTTTTGTTCAATACTTGAGACGACTCTCCAAGATGACCTACGGGCTCCTACAACATTTTTATAGGCAACAGAGAGAAGATTCCTCTCTTCGTTGGACAATTCAGCTCCTTGCTCAGTCACAGATTTCATGCAACTTGCCATGTCATCATATCTTTCAGCCTGCTCAGCCAGTTTGGCCTTCTGCACCAGCTCATTTTTATCCATGCTGATATTTCTAAAGAGGAAAAATAGTGAGGCATTATTCAGACATTGGTCAAGGACAAAGGTGTTTTAACTTCATAGGCAGAGCAACCTGTATTCTCTAAGTAGTTTGGAACTGTAAGAGGTACAACTGAAATCCACAACACAAGGCATACTAGCAGCACTTGATGCTCAAACACGTGGACACGTGGAGTAAAGAGTTAAAGCCACTGCTTCCTCCTGAAAAACTGTTAACTTTTAAAAGTATGTTATTTTAATAAACATAAACAAAAGCATCCAAAGGTGAACTGAAACAAAATAATTTCTATCTTATGCACAAAAATGATCCTAATTCTTTGCCACCACTCTTTCATAGGACTACGTTATCAGTGTACCAAAACTGACAAAGAAAATATCCAGTAGTAAGCTTTCCACAGGAGACAACCAAATAAAGGCTGGACAAACAATACCAAGCAGTATTCTGAGCCTTAAGAGAAGCACACAGTTACATGCAGAAGTACTTCACATAGAGATCTGCAAATCAAATCCCTTTAAATGGATGTTAAAAAGTCAGAATGCGACAAATACCTAAATTGCAAGTTGTAGACCTTCCCACAATGCTAACTCCCTTTCTCAAAATGGAAATCCCCAATATGGGATGTTCTATGTCAGGTACTGCTGCTCTGTCCGAGAGGCTGTGCTTTCAGAGACAAAAGAAAATTTTACTACTTAAAAATATTACTTCAACATCAGTATTTCAGATAGCACAACCTGGCTGAGATGCTTCATAATCTGTCTTATCAGCACTTAAAAAAATAAAAAATCAAGCTCCGTTGAGCAGAGGTATTGAGAAATTTATTTTGGTACAGGAGGGAAAAAAATACTTGTCCCTCACCCCCCATCCTTCCGTGTATCCTAACTTGATCATTTGGAGGGACTGGTAATGTGCTTTGGGGATGCATTATCCTTTAAAGTTTGACGAGATTATTAAAGCATGAACCAATTTTGGTCATGAATGCTTTATATATTCCGGTATGTTCCACACATGCCAACCGAGCATCTTCATTTTTAACCAGACTTTTATCATTTCATGTGACGTTAGGAGAAACAATGGCAGGGCTGTGTTCCGTCTTTGGGAATAAATTAAGCACATTTTAACATTTCAGGTGACTACGAGTTTTAATAGCTCCAGTCCCCAACGGGGGAGCACAAACCCAGCGTTTGTTCGCAGACGCGCGTTGAAGAACTTGCCCGCACCGCGCGCGGCGGGGTTAAGGAGCCATTTTAAAGCAAGCGTTTGGCGGTGGTTATTTACCACTCGGCGTGACCGGGGCAAACGTGGTCCGAACGCCGGCCCCGCCGCCAGTACCCGGGGCACCGCAGGCTGCCGCGGCAGCATCTCCGGGCGGCAGCATCCTCGGGCCGGCC
>VZTA01009095.1:0-76266 GCA_013398855.1 Mohoua ochrocephala | reverse complement strand
GTGCCCGCGCCTGCGGCACAGGGCGGGGGCGGCAGCACCGCCTCCTCGTGCGGCCGCGGGGTGTGCGCGGATGTCACCGCCGCCCCCCGCGCACCCGGGCGGGCTCTCCAGGCTTTGTGCCGCCCAGAGCGCCCAGTGTCCCCAGTAACCCCCGCCCAGCCCCGCGCGTGGCTAGGTGGCTGAGCCCCTAGGGCACGGGGGGACCGGGACTGTCCCGGCACACGTGCGGCTGCGGGACGGCTCCGCATCGAACCGCGCCCCGGGAGCCTCATCCTGCACCGAGAGCGCGACACATGCTGTGGGTTAAAAACGAGAGGTCCAGAAGAGGATGGGAGCCCGGGGATGGCGGCAGGGCCCCGGGAGACCCTCCCGGGCTGGCGGATGGGCGCGCAGCGGCTCTGCAGGCGCAGGACCGTCCCTCTGGAAGCCTCTCCCTTGGGAAGGCAAGCGGGCATTTCGGACAGCACCAACGAAACCTTGATGAGAACGTGCTGACAGGAGTAGGAAGAGTATTAATAAACATTGCTGTTGTTGGAAATGCAGTTTCATTTTATGAAAAAAAAAAACGTGTTTCCTAAAGGTCTTGGAAGTCGGCATTCGCTTGTCCCCTTTCTGAACAGCATGCCCCAGCTTGAATCCCTGTCTCAAGTATGCAGTGTCCTGACCTCTCCTGCTTTCTCCTGGGCTCTGGGATCAGCACTGTCTCACAGGATTAGAAATAAAATGGAGAATAATAAGATGGAGAAAGCACCTCGATATGTTTTTTGAAAAGGGCCAGGTAGGCTAAAGGTTCTCTTCTAGACTGATGTTGTATCTGGCAGTGCCACGGGACAGGAGCATCTCCAGAGTGGGAGGGGGATTCCCTGCGGGGCTGGCTGCAGGCTGCCGTGCCCGCGGCATCCCCGGCGGCGCGCCCTCCGCCCTGTTCCTGCTCGGTGCGAGCCTCACGGAAACCTCGGGCTGGGGTCACGTGCCCGGGGCTGTGTCCCGGCTGTGCCGCCGCCCCGGGGATCCGGCGGCCCCGGGGATCCGGCGGCCCCGGGGATCCAGCCGCCCCAGCTCCCCGAGCGACTCCCGCCCGGACCGCGGGGACTCGCTCCACTGATTGTTCCGAACAACTCACGCAGGAAGAGCCCCGGCGCAGGACCGGCCTGTGTTTATGTCGCCGGTCATAAAAATCTGCTGGTGGGGCAGTGTGAGGGAGTAGCGTAGGAAGAGTGAGGTGCTTGCTTCTGGGAAAGCGAGAGGAATTTACGGATGTGTTTGTGTTCCAGAGTGGCCGGGTGCAGGTTGGTTCGGTACCAGAGAAAACAGCATCCACAGGTTCTCCCGCAGATGCGCTGCCTCCTGCTCTTGCCCGTACGCCTGTGTCTGTCTTTTCCGGGCAGTTCCAGGACAGCTTCCCGGCGTGGTCCTTGATTTCCTTGCACCCTGCACTGACAAAGTGACTGTAGACCTGAGACTGAGACAAAGCGATCAGAACGGGGTCGCTTTAATCTTCAAAACAGTGAGCCTGTATTTTGACTTTATATCAGAAAGGTGCTGCTTTTAAGCTCCTCGTGACAAAGTTGACTTCTTAAGAACTGGGCTTTTTTTCCTTGTATCATATAAAGAGCAGTTAGTTCTTCCATGGTGGCATTTTACCTGCAGTTTGTTTCTGGATTTCTTACTACTCTTCCTCGTGGCCTAAGATGTGTCTTGGGGTTTGTCATAATGTATATTTTACTCCATGTAAGTTTTGCCCATCAACCTCTGTTATCTTAGACATTAATTTAACAGTGGGATATTTAAAAAATTATTTCTCATCAGTTCTAGTTCCTTCCATTAACTCCAAGGTTTAATGAATTTCACTCGTGTTCCTATGGAATATTGTTGGAAAGCTTGTGAAGAGAGCTAAAAAAAGCAAAATAGGCAATATTGTGTAGAGTGAAGCTCACCAGAATTTACTAGCTGTGTCAGGTGAGAACATCACTGTTGCTTAATTTAAATGTGAAGAATATAACCTTCCTCTTTGGTTTCCGAACGATGCTTTGTTGGAGTATCCAGGTACCGAGGGGGTTTGTTGAAACAAACATTGTAAGGCTCAGGTTCATAATGTATTCCAATACACAATGCTTCTTCATCTTATCTTTTTATTTTTTACCATTATTTTCCACTTTAGGAAGCAATAGGAGGAGAGCTTTAGAGCTGTACTTGAACACAGATGGTATGATGGCACAGCATTTGCTGCAACTTGTTTCAAGTTATGTTACAGAGTTCATTTTTAACATAAGCTAAAAAGATTTATTTTGTAGAAAAGTCTCATTGAAATGGCAACCACCCAAATATAGACCATACGTTTTCAGAGGTACTTGAATACTTTGTGGTAACATGATGAAAAATTAACTGATACAGGAAAAATTGTAATCCCTAAATGTGCATACAGAACCCAGACTGGAGCATGCATGAGATGAGGCACAAGTGTGTATTGCTTTTTGATATTTCCAGGAATTATAGGGGAACCCCTTGCGAAGGAGGCTGCGGTACTGTAGGCAGTGTTAATAGTTTTGTGGAAGGAAAACATCAGCCTTTCCATTCTGTCCTTTCCATTATTTTTGGTTTTGGAGTGAACGGAACATCTCCTGCAACAACCCTAATTGCCACTAACGATAGTTTTTGTTTGCTAACAGCCCCGTGCGTCAATAGACGCTGCACTCCTTCCCCTTTAAGTGGGCTATTTTTGCCAAACAGCATTTCCACTCCTCTGGATTTCGTGAACGCTGCCATTTGAAACGGATCCAAGGAATTAGACATTACTCACCTTTGCATATGCTGTCTCTTGAGCAGATACTCTCCTGCTGTCTTCTATTCTTATATTTCCTGCACTTTTCCCCTATTGTGGAATGTTTTATTTTGTCTTGCTTATTGCAGTTTTTACCAGGGAACTTGGTCTCTTAAAAACCTAGGCTTTATGCAGCTTTCCTGTTCTTTAGATGCATTCTCTCTGTTGCTCTCCTCACAGCTTTTTGTTCGATGACTTGCACTTTCACTATCTCAGACTGTCAGGCGGCAGCCAGCAGCAAAAACTCATTTGTAGAGTTAGAAACATTTGCATATGAAAGTACATATATGCATGTTTATTTACACTCATTCTTACTTTACTTTCTTACAACATGAGAAGAAGAAATGGAGGGATGGGGAGGGGAGAAAATGACTCCAGATATATTTCATTTCTCCTCTAAACCAGCTTTTATTTCTTCTTCCCTCCCATCCTTTCTCCCCAAGTGCTTAGTTATTCTTTCTAGTGCTTAAACGTAATTAATTAAAAGTAGATGAGTACAAGGTAGGGTTATCCCCATACTAGAAGAGGACGGCAGGGGTTTTGGGGGTCACCCTCACATAGACAAGGAACAACAATCCAGGAAATCCATAGGAATAGCTCTTAGAAGTCGGTGAATGCTGTCGGGACTGGAAGGCTCAGTGGTGGTGACTCTTGGTGCTAACCAGGCTGCTGCTAGAAAATGGAGATGTTCCGGGTTACTGTTGGTTGGTCTTTGTGTTGTTTTTTTGGGTTTTTTTTTTCCTGGGAACAGGAAAATGAGGAAAAGCAGCCCAGCAAAGGGCATTTCCCCAGAGACCAGGAGATGATTCTGCAAATTTACGGCCTGCAGAGGGAAGAAAAGAAGAGTTGGCAGCTCTGTCGTGTGCTCTCCTACTGTTAAGAGCTACATTTCCAAAAGCTGCTCGCTTAAAATCCTGACTGTTGTGATTTGGTTACATACCTTTCTGTGCTGATTCTCAGGCTACATGATCATATGCATATGGGTATATTTTTATGCAGCCTTTGTGTGCTTCTCTAGGGTTTTGAACTTCTTTCCCCCCACTTAGCAAAAGTAAGATCCTTTGATTATTACAACCTGTCTGGAATAAAACATTTATTGACATTTTTAGGAATATACTGTACCTATCTTTATTTCTTTCCTTGGCCACTGCCTGCGATTTGCAAGCCAAACTTCAAGCTTTGCTCAAGGGAACGAGATCTTTTGTTCATCTCCTTTGTAGTCCGATTGTGCTTTTGGATCACCGGATACCCTCCGTCCTCGGGACACTCCTGTAGGTTGACCCAACTGAAAGACTTTAGTGAAGGATGCATGCATTTAGAGTATTCTTTTCTTTTTTGTTTCCTCCCCCCACCCCCAGTGTTCTAAAATGAGTCAGATTCTGACTCTCTGTCTGGTGCCAGTGATAAAACATAGGAATTGTGGATAAGGCTACTATTTTCCATCACTGAGTGGAAAGTAGTTGGAGCTGCTGGATCTCACGTGGCCTTTCTCTCTGCCTCATCGAACCTTCTGTAACCTCCTCATCTGTCTGTTTGTAGTCTAGGTTTTTTTATAAAAATTACAGATCTAGCCAAAGAATCGATGTACCAGTGAGTCCTGCGTAAGTAATCCTTTACCTTGGATTCAAATCCTCAAATGATTTTGTATATGGATGGATCTAGGTATCTATACTAGAGAGTTAGTGCATGGTTGGAAGTGTCCCTATGGGTCATTCCTCCAATTCACCTGTCAGTACAATGCAAAGATCCTTTCCACCAAAATAATTTCAAGATGTTTGCAAACATCTCGTCAACAGTGACAAGTATCCAAGAAGGATGTCAGGACAGCCAACAAATAAATGGCATAGAAATGATGGATTGTAAGTTGCCACATTCCCTGATTCTGAAAAAAAGTAATGTAAAATGGCAACTGCCTTCACAGAACCTGTCACCAAGTGATGAAGATAAAGCAGTACTGTTCTTTGCTTCCTACTGACCTTTCTGAGAAAGGAAGATAGATGCTGGTCTTCCTTGTTTAGAAAAAGCTGAAACTTATGAAGGACTGTAAGTTTGCAGAGGGGTCACTAAGAGCTGAATTTACTCTAAAGACCTTTATTTCTGACTCTCAGTGTATGAGATGGGGGAAAGCATCAGGAATTGGCTGCATTTACAGGGCTGCAATAACTTCCAGTAATCTGTTAGCTGAAAGGAGGGTTTGAGAGGTCTGGGTGGAGAGGCTATCACATACATATATATGTGTTTGTATGTATGTATAGGTCCTGAATCTCATTTATTTCCTTTCATTGTCGTGTTCAAGTATGTTAGTGGCATTGTAGAAGTGCGCAGATTCTTGAGTTGTTGAGAGCTCATTTTGAAAGAAGGCATCGTGCCATTGCTTTGGGCGTATCTGCTTTCTTAGGAAAAATCCAGTTCGTTTCTCTACCTGCACTGCTCTTACAATATTCGATATGAACTCAAAAGCTGCATGTAAGAACAAAGTTCATCGCTCATGAGTAAGGTTGATAATTCAGACTATTTTGAGATGCAGCTAGGGAGCAAGTGTTTTAGGGATGCTGCTGCAGTCACCAGAACTGTGAAGAAACCAAATGAAATATCCCCACCATCAGCAACAAGGAGATTTCACACGAATGTTTGAAAACACTTGGCTAGACAGAGGCCTGCAAGTAGAATATACACGGTTTAACTGTTATGATTTCATTATATTCTCATCCCTGTCTGATGGCCTGATGCTGAGGTATTTGTGTGTCTTCCCAAGATGCACTGAAAGCGCCCGTCACCTCTGTTCTCTTCGCCGTTTCTCCCTACTGGAAGCAAGCCGGATGGTGCCGAAAGGGGCACGCTGTGCCCCGGGGTGTGTGAGGGTGGTTGGGCACCCACTCCCCTGGGAGCACTGCCTGACCCTGAGTCCTCTGGGGCTGCAAGTGCGAGTTTTGGGTGAACTTAGCACGGCATTGATACATTCCCTGTGCGTAAGTCTTACCCCAGGTCCTTCGCGCAGGGCTGAATTACTGAATCGCCGAATCCAGAGTAATCCCCTTCATTTATGGATGAATACAGTTCTTTACCCTTTGCAAACAGCAGCCATTGGGATTTGGGAACTCAGAACTCTTAGCTTGTGTTCATTTCCACTATGTGTAACTGCTCTTGAGTGAGCAGGATAACACTTAAAAAGTGTTGCCAGAAGAGACAGGATGTCTTGAAGCAAACTTGAGACTAACATCGTTCTATTATACCTACTTTGATTTATTTTTGGACTTATTTTTTATTTATTTGTTCTTACTAGCTAATGTTATTTTAATGTTGGTTGTCAGGAGAAAGGCTCCGTGACGTCTTGGTTCAAATCAGTTGTGCCACTTAATTTCAGAGCTTCTCATGTTGCATGCATTTATCCTGAGTTTGTCTCTTAGTTTTTAAAGATAAATTATTTATTTTCTTTGCATTCTTTAGAAATAGAACATAGTTGTTGGAGTTGAAGGCATCAGAAAAAAGAATGCTAAGGTGCAAGTCTCATAGGGTATGTTCTGAGGATTTCTGGAGGACCTAAAAAATGAAACAGCATAGCTCCTATAGGATACACGCCAACTTCTAAACTCTCACTGTAAACATTTGCCATTAAAAGGATCAACATATTGAACCTAAATGTCTATAAGGTAATCCAAGGAATTGTTTGTACAGTGAATTGTTTATCAGATAATAATTTGAAGTTAAAAGTAAAATGAGACAGCGCTTCAGAGGTCATTTTATGAGGTGGTCCCATAAAAGACAATTTCTAGAGTAAAAAAATCTCACTAATCACTGGTATCTGAACAGTTTGATAGAGTTGTGGATGAAGGTGAATTTACAAATATATTTTACCTAGATTTTCACAAGCCCTTGGCAAAATTATCACAACAGGCTACTAAAAAAATTAAAAATGTAGTTTTACAAGGAAAACTTAGGCCTCTAAATACATGCTAAAGTAACTTTATTCAAGTTTTAGGCATTAATAGCACTTCTAATCTTGAAGCTTTGCTTAATGCGGTAGGAATTTACATTTTCTACTGGTAAAATCGCTCAGTTCCCTTGTTTTTGCTGCCGAGCATGTGCAAAACCATCTTGACAGCTCCAGGCTGCTAAGCCCCAAAGAAATACATAAAATAAGCATTTTCTTGCAAGTTTCCTCACAACTGCCTGTCAGCTTCAGTTTTGCATCCCAGCAACCAATTTCAACTCATTTTATTTTGTACCGACTACATTTATCAGAATTTATTTTATATTCTTGATAGGGTATTGAAGGAAGCTCTCAGGGCCACAGATTGCTGCCGATATGTTAGACAACATTTGGCATGAACGGGATCAGAAATTAAAACCTGGTGTTTTTTAGCCTGGTTGCCTTTGAAGTTAGGTTTATGAGATTGTGTTGTTTATCTCTCTGTACATTCAGCAATTCCCCCGAAAAACTTTGGGACTGGGTTTCAAGCAAATTTGAAAGATGAGCTGAAATCTCCAGATAAATAAGGTCTGTGAAAAACTGCAGCTGTACAGAGGACAAAGCGCGTGATGAAATGCCTGTGCTGAGGAAAAGGCAGGTGGGTGCAGCCCTCACGCAGCGGCTGGGAGCTGCCAGCCTGATGGAGTGTGCTCAACGAGTTTTGATTGAGCATAGCATGTGCCCTATAGACAGTGGGCTTTGGGAGAGGACCTGAGGCTGCAATGGCAGAGGAGATTTTAGGAGACAAGGAACTTAACTATGAAAACAATCAATCAAACCCCACCTTGTTTGTTTAATTTCTTACAGAACAACTTGATTCTCTTGCCCTGCCTCTTCTTCCTCCTTTTGGCCCTGAACACATTTTTTCCCTCCCAGGATCTCTGGAGTCTGTTACTATCTTTGTATTCCCTTTGCTCTCCTGGCTCAGCATCAATTCCTGTAACTGAACCGGTCTAAGAATTCTGTCTGATTTAGAAATGAGGTCTCAGATATACCCTGGTGTGAGCCAGTTAATGGCTGTCTTTTTCTTCATCCAAGAAGTTCAACCAGGCTGATACGATGTGCTCCTGTCAATAGTTGTAACAAAACCAATTGGTACTTACCCCTCTCCATCCTGACTGGAGAACCTCCTGCTTTGATATTTATCCTCCTGAAACACTTGTGGATTCTTATCATGCCCCCTTGCCAGCTACCTGACATTTTGAAGACCCAGCTGTTGTGTCTGGGAACTAATGAATCTAGTTTAAGAGAAGCTAACGAGAATGAAGCGAATTATTACTTTTTTAATCTATACACACATTTCAAATGGTACATTGGCAGTGGCTTTATAATATTCTTATATGGAGTTTTACAACTGTCCCACAGGGTCTGTATTACTCTAAAAACCATGTGAGTGTTGTATATTTTACAAAACAGCTTAGCTGGAGAAACAAAGGAAAATGCCTTGCCTCCTTTTTGTGTTTTCTGTCAGATTCATCCACAAGATGGATAACTTATCTAGTCTGGGATTTTTTGTAGTTCTTCTCTGGTCAATTATCTAAACAGGACACAATTGAGCTGGTGTCAAAACAAAGACTACACACATGCATAGTACTGGGCTGTGATAAAAGCTGCTCTTCTACACAACTTCCAGCTTGTGAAACCTGACTGGTTTTGCATAATAGATAAGCCCCAGGAAGTATAAAATTAGTGGGAGGACTTGCAGTGTGGCCAAGTTACAGTTTTACAGTCGTTTAAAGGTCATCAGCAAATTGACATCTACACCCAGTCCTGCAGGGAAAGTCTCCGTAGGGACAGAGCTCTCAAGCAAATGTCCATATGATTTCCCCATGGCCATATGGAAAAACCTGGGGCTGAAAAACGGGCTGAGATCACATTTGCAAGCCAGTGCCAGAGTTACCAAGCCAATCTTTCTTGTCATTTATCTAGGGCAGACTTTGAAACCTAAGCCCCAAAGAAAGATTTTTGAAGAAAAAAATCCAGGCCTAAGGTCTCACAGGGCAGGCACTCTTTTTTTCTCCCAACTTTTGGATTCTCGTTTTTGTATTGCTTGAAAAGGATGTTTCAATGAGAAAAAGGTTAAACTGCTGAACAAGACTACCAAGCTTATAGATGGTATCTCTCAAATAGTTAATGTCTCACTTCTCAGTTAAACTTTTTTTTTTTTCCCCAAACTTGGCAGGCTTCTGGCTTGGCTAATTAAGAGTGCAACTAGGCTGTAACCAGATGATCTCTATGATACGATAAGCAGCATGTGAGCAGCAATAATAGCAGTAGACTAACTTCAGAATGCTGTGAGTTGCTCTGAGCTTCACCAACAGATTTGTTGATCAGCTCCAGATTTTACAATGTCATTTTTCTTCTTTTACAGAAAAACTGTCACCAGAGCTGGTTACAGCTCACGCCTGCAAATGCAAAAAGTTGTGTGGAGACAACAGCGCCCAGGAAGACTTGCTAGGCTATGGATTAAGCCAATTTTCAGAGAAGAAGGTGTACACAAGGAAAGCTCAGAATTCAAAAGCAGCGATTAGGGGCCTTTCTAAAGAGAATAGGTGGAAGGACAAGATTTGGGGAAAAAAACCTGCTGAAGAAAATGTTCCACTTACTGTGAAAACAGAAAGGAAGGAGGGTAATAAAAGAAGAATTAAGCCTCTCTAGTTTCAAAATTTGGCTGAAGAAAAAGAAGTAGTAAAAATCACTACTACAGATGAGATCCATAGATGGTCTTATGGGATGTAGAAAGATCTGTACTGTATCCTGCAACTATCAGAAAGCACATGGGGTAGGGGTTTTCTTAAGACACAGTTTATAAGACAAAGTGGAGATTTGGAGGTGTCCAGCTGCAGCTAGGGTTGATGTTCAAGGAGGAAGTTCTCAAAATGTCCTGAATTCCAGGCTTGTATCCGTCTGTCAATGCAGTCTATGGTATAGCTGCTCAGCACTGATGAAGAAACTCTCTGAACTTCTTGTTTTCTCCATCTGCTGGTAGCTGGTGATGGGGAAAACATGGTTAGGAGTTCTCTTTCTGATGAAGCTTTTAAGTTCTCGGTGCACAGGCACTTGATCTGCAACACCAAACCTACTCCTCAGCATCTGGACACAAACTCGGGGAAGATTTTTCCTGCAGGTTTTTGGGTAATGAGCTAGGCTGACGTACCTGCACCTCGGCTGTAAACGAAGCCTCTCCTGGCACTTGTACAGTGTGCCACTCCCAGGAAGACTTGGGAGTTTGCTTGGCATGTCCTGCCCGTGGCTCACACATTCCCTGGCACCACTCTGACATTCATACAATTTATATCCCCAGCAGATCACTTCCCCAAGTAAGTATGGCACAGCAGCTCAAAGGGGCTGTTCAATACATTCATTTGGATATATGCAGCACTAAAGTGCTTTTTTCCTGTGCCTTGGTGCTTTGCCACCAACCAAAAATTCCCGCTCTCCCTCCTGCCGTGATCTTCCTCCCACAGACCAGCCTTGCTGGAGATTTTGTCTTGCTCCTCCCTTCCCCAGCAAGCTTCTTGCTCTGACAAATTCTCCCTTGGCTACAATACCTCCCGACGGGTTCCTCCCAGTCTGTGCTCGTGGCTACTGGGGTGTGAAGTGTTTTTGCCCACCTGAGTCAGAACTGCTCGGCAGCTCCTCTGACAGCTCCAAGACCAGTCCCAGCTGAGCCGTGCCCAGCCATCCGGCTGGCTCCATGAAAAGGGCTGGATGTGAGCATACCTGGCCCCAATGCCACAGACTCTCCCTTTTCACCCCTAACAGCCTGCAAATTGCTTCAAATTCACGAATCCATCCTGCAGGTACTTTGAAAGCGCATTTTCTTCAGAGAAAAAATAAATTCCAAAAAGAAAAGTGTCTCTACCTAAAACCAAGCCTGTGCTATGTTTCGGGAGTGGAAAAGAATCCCCAAACAAGAGGACAAAAGCACACAGTACATTATTTTGATTACAGTTGTTCTAACTGAATATTTTTACAGAACTGACAATTATTAAAGGGATTCAAAAATACAGGAGGTACATTTTTTTTTTCCTCCTAGTGTTTTGAAATCGATCTCCATGTTTGTTAGAGATCATTTTCTCTGCTCTTTTATACCAAGGTTCCCAAGTACAATAATGTTTTTCTTGGGGTTTTTAGGGGAAGGTCTTAATTAATCTTAATTAGACATTGTTAAAGAAGGCTGGCTGCCACAAAACCATGGATACTGCAAAGGCAGTATTTCTGAGGTGTGGTACCGGGGGGGGCTTGTTCTGTAACCTTGTGGGGGGATCTTTGCTGGACCGAGTGCATGCTGCTCTTTTCATGCCACACCTGTTGTGTCTTCCTTGGAGCATCTGTTCGGTACCGTCAAGGGACCCCGGGCAGTTGGCTGTCCACAATGCCAGAGGGAATGCCTTTTATCAGGTTGGGGGGCATTAACATGTGGTTTTCTTGTGGAGATGACAGTAGCAGGTTTCTGCATATGCTTGTTTCTTCCCATCTTCTTTTTCACGATGAATTCAGTCAAGGTCTGATTTGTTACATTTGGGAGGGTTTCGGTCTGTCGCTGTACTGCTTACTGTTGCAAGGAGGGTGCTAGGGAGCCCTGACACTCCTCGAAAGATATCCTGAGTTCATTTTACACAGTGATCACCAGATACGATGCAAAAGTAGTCCTTAGGGCACAGAGCAGAACCAAATCTTTTCACCCTTGTTTGTGAGCTCTGGACAGCAGACCAGCAGGCTGCTCTTGCTCTTAGGATCTGTTACGAATTTTTGGAGAAATATGAAAAACATTTAGCAGGAGCTAAAGATCCCCTTGTGGAGACCGATAGCAAGAGTGTGCCCTCAAGAAATGGATCCACCTTCTCTCGGGTGGAGAAGTTACTTGAATTTGGGTCCTCCATGTCCTGGATGAGTGCTCTTCCCACTGAAGTGCTGTGTTAAGGTGATAGAGAAGAGAAGGTAGGCAACTTCATTCACTGTTGGAAAGGAAAGCTTGCTCTTGCCACGAGAAGAAGAAGAAGAAGAAGAAGAAGAAGAAGAAGAAGAAGAAACAACCAGCTTTTAATCCCCGGCAAAAAAGATATTCTTCCCTTCAACCTGGATGTGGGCAGAATGAAGATGCACCATTGGAGAGATGGTGCAAAGGATCTGGATGCCGGGCCTGTGCATGCAGCAGCAACAGCAGCAGCATTTTCAGGAAAAAACTGTCATGACTCTGATGGGGCTCTGTCATGCACAGCGAGTAAAAGGTATCCCTCTGTGTAGGCAGAAGGTCTGTCCTCTGGGAAGTACCAAAATCTTGCCAGAACTTGACATGAGGTGGGTGGAGAGGAAAGGGAGGTTTCCATGTTTCATGCTGAAACAACATACATATTCACAAGCCTCCACGGTCACGGTCCTTATTGCCGTGCTCAGTTAAAGCAGCAGCCAGTCCCACTTAGGAGGCAGCTGTGTATGGGATGGGCTCTGGGTTGTTATCCCTGCTTCTGTAACGCTTGCATGTAAGGATGTCAACCTGTGCTGAGATCCAGTTAGGCTATAAACACAGCAAGCTGGAATCCCTTGGAGAAACAGAAAGATAGATGACTTGCCTGCAGACAAACATAAAAGACAGTGGCAAAAATAGTACCTGGTCTCTGGACTGAAAAGCCAGCATGGAATCAGCCTGGTTTGTCTTGTGCGTCCCACAGCTCGCAGACAGTTGTGAATATGTTGGGCTGAATTGGAATCTGTTAGATCTAATTAATTATAATACATTAAACAATTAAAACAATGAAGATCAGGCACAATCAAATTTCAAAATAAAGAGATTTAGCAAGATTAGGCTGTTAACACTGTACAGATGATGCCATTAATCTTGCCAGAGGCCCAACATAAATGATACAATATCTAGCCAGCTGGGAGGATGGTAAACTGGAGGTGATACCAGGTTCTCAGGGAGCAAATGGATTTTCCCATTCCATTTTGCAACCTTGTTTTTAGACAAGAACAAAATGCGGAACATATCAAAACATGTATATGTGTGCACGTATAGCCTAGGTGTGGTGGCTGTGAGTCATACCGTTTGTGGACTTCAAGGAGACAGGGAGTTCACAGCTTGAAACGCCTGGTTAATTATATATACTACTGTACTTCCCATTTCAGTTTGTCAGAGTTATTCTGTTATTTGTGGTCACTTGAGCACTGGGGAAGCTGACTCAGTTTGACAGCTCCGGGAGAAGAAGTTGTTCTTTAACCAGTTGTTCCATAAACCAGGTACAGCCCTTCAGGAGATGAGAGGGAGATTGGGGCCCCATGCTCATTCCTTTCCGGGCCTCTCCAGGATCTCATCGTTACTGTTGTCAGCAGTAATGCATTTATGACATTTGTGAGAAGAGCCCACTGTGTGGTTCACATGAGCCCATGTTCTCCCCTGGAAACCCAGATCTGGTGGAAGGTCCTGGAGCCCAGGCACACAGCCATGGGGAGCTGCAGAATACCCTAAAGCTGCTTGTTGGAGGCTGAGCATGGGAAAGAACAATTTGTAACAGTTGCTAGTGGAAAAGCAGGTGAATGTGACCAAAAGCCTGGCCTGCAGTTCACAGGTAAAATGATTTTACCAGAAAAGGAAAATCTTTTTAAAGAGCCAAAGAACAAAGACATTTGAGGCCTCCTCTGGGAAATAAGGATGAGCAATCAGAACTGCTGGTTTTCTTTGTATAATTGAATACTGTATTCCTGGAGGGATCTTTTTATTTGGTTCTTTGCTCTCTCTGGTTCCTCTCTACAATGTACACAAGCTGCAGTACAGAAAATAGAGATAGTCAAAGAGAGATAAAGCTATACTGAGGGAATTTAATTAATAAGTCCTTATGGGACTGAATGGGTAAGTATGGAAAGAATGGAGGAAGATGAGCAAAAAGAAATCCTATTAATGTTTGACTGTATTAAATATTTCATTGAAAGAAAGCAGAAGATGCACCAAAACAAGTTTAGAGTTCTTGAAAAACCAAAAAAATAATATTAGGCAATGTATTTTCTTTTCTCTTTTGATTTTGCTTTAGACCAACTTAGTGCTGTGCCACTTTCCAGGAGGACAGTTTAGCAACAGACATCTGAAGACCTCAGGAGGGAGTGGGGAAACAGAACAAGAGGGAAAGACTCCCTCTTTTTTTCATAACCATCACCTTCCACAGTTGTTCAGGAGACACCCGTGAAGTCCTGCCTGGGTGGATGCGGGGCACACCAAGACACAAATACTGGACACCCATTGCCCCACAGCATGCAGCAGGCAGGCAACGGCAATGCTGCTTAATTTCAGCCTGACCCGTGAATGAGATTTTTGGCATACTGATCTTGACCTCTCTTCTGTCCTGTCAGCTGTTACTTCCCAGTGCCCTTGGGCTGGCTGGATTTGCTCTTGCTGGTGGCCTTTATATAGTTCCTTGTCCCGGTGCTTGTGTGGAAACTGGGCTTTTAGGTTTTTTGGTGGATCTTGGAACTGCAAATTAAAATCACATATCCCTGCTTTTATTAGAAGCTTTGCTGAGGTCCAGAAGTTGCTGGAAGCCTGATACTCTTCGCCATTTACTGGCTGTGAATTATGTAGCTACCCATATTTTTAATTTCCTTTCATTTACTTGTGTGTGTAGGACCTCTGTCGTGACCAGCAGGAAACTCTCCCCTGGGTACAGAGAGGCAATTCAGCGTCTGTGCCAACCCTGGCTTGTAAAAGCCTGGCAGCTCTTGACAAACAAAGCCTAGAAATGTTGCTATTAAAAGCATTTATTGAATAAATCCATATGTGACAAAATGATAGCTGCAAAAAGCAGTAGAATTGTTTTTTAATGGATAAATCTTATTTGAAAGGTAAAGCTGAGCTGGGAAAGCTCAGAGAACAGTCACCTGAGGATAGAGCTTTGAGCAACGTGGGAAAAATTAGAACCAATATGAACAATATAGAGGATAATAGATTTGAGAACATCTGCTTTGAGTGGAAGCTTTTATGTAAAGAAAAGAGATGATAAGCCTGGATTTAACTCTGGTATTTGAACGTTGTCACAAATAGAGCCAGCAGAAGCAGCCCTCGTTCCCGTTAGCAGGCCTGCAGCAGGCAGGAGCAGCGGGGTCCGGCAGGCTGCGGAGGGGGCAGCGGGCAGGTCTGACCCCCAGCCAGGGCACAGCGAGCTCCCAGGCCCAGCACTGCTCTGCACCTCGGCCACGTGTGGCCCCAGCCCGACGGCCTGGGACAGCTGGGTGCTGAGGGAGGCAGGGGCAGAGCCCTCCCTGCAGGGCAGGGAGAGGAGCGGAGGGGCAGTGATTGTGTAAAGGCTCTTGCAACAGCTGAAGAGCAGCTCTGCTGGAAATCCAGAATTACCATGGGAGAGGATCCTGATTTTATGTCTCTCTGCTTAAAGTGTCTTTGGCCTTTCCTGGGTGATCAGAACTTGGTCTAGACAAGAAGCAGAAAAAAAAGGTCATTGTTTAAAAAGAGACATTGGGACAGCATTTAGCCACAAATTCCTTTCCCCCCCCCAACATTTGCTATCTGAATTGTTGCTTAGATACTGAATAGAATTAGTCCTGATGGGCTTTGGGTGGGTGATCGAATATTTCCTGTTGAGGAATGGGAAACTCTTTATTAGAACTGGCAGTGGCAGATGTGGTAACCTAGAGGTGCAAAGTACCCTTCCTGGGAATAAGCCGTCTCCAGCAAGGGCAGACAGCTCCTGTGACTGCTGCTGACACTCGTGAATGCAGTATGGGAGTACTCAAACTAATTCAGGAATTTCTTGGCACACACAGTATCCACATTAGGGAAATGTTTTGCATCATTTGAGAGATGGTCTAGCTTGTCCAGCCTCTTCAAAGAGATTATTGGAGAAACTATGAAAACAGCGTATCAGGATTATAAAGGTTACTGAGAGCTAGATAGAAGTGAAAGGGAGGACTGAAAAATGTTAGAGAAGAATGAAAACAAATAACATCTGAAAGTATAGCATCAGAATCTGCAGAGAACTCCTGGGTGAATGTCACATGCAAACTCGTATTTGGAGAAGATACTTGAGAAGCAATGAGTTCAATCTAGCAAGGAACAGATTTTTCAAAATCAGACATAGGGAAACAGTAAGAAGCACCTACTATGTTTGGAATATTACACATACAGGTGCAAGTGCCCAATTTAGAAATGAGTCTGACATTCCTGCTCACAATCTAGGAGCAAGTGAATGTTTGTGTGCACATATTGCTGTAAATCAGTCTCATCACCTATGAATATCTTGCTTTTGGAAATGTCAATATTTTCTGGGGAAAAAAAAAATTCCTCTCTTCAGTTTCTTCCCAAAATAGGATGCCTAATGTTGGTAAAATTATTTCAAGATTTATCTCACTGGCTTTTCTATAATAAAAGAAAGCCTTTTTTCCATGTACTGCTTCCCAAAGTGGTAGTGGTAGAGCTGTGACAGATCATCAAAGAACATCATGGGCTCAGTGCTTGCAAACCATTTTTAATTAGAAAACATCTTAGTGAAAAAGCCCCCCAATTTCTAAAATTTGGGCTACTTAAACCTTCAGAAGTGTCTAGGATCCTTAATTTATACTATTCTTTACTTTTTAAAAAAAGAGATGGATAAAAGAAATAAACTCAGATCAAAACCTTATACAGGGGAGAATAGCTAGAAAATGGAGAACAGAAGCACATTGTGTTTAATTCACAGGTAACATCCCCTTTGCATTAAAAGTGAGCCAGGGTACCACTGCTGTATTCCATTCCTCTACTAGCTGGAATGCCATGTAAGTAAAGGCCAGCTCTGCTGTCTTGTCTGCTTTCCTCCTTTGCCTGGTGGTTTTGTGGTTCTGGGGATGAACATGGGATGCTCTGCTCCCTGCCAGCCCCAGCCACCCCATGATGGTTTCTCTCTCGGGAAGAGAGGCCTTGATTCCAGACATTTTGCAAAGTGCCTGCTGTATGGGACCCTGTCACTGGGAAGAGTAAGATGGGTCTGAAATACAGAATAGAATAGAATAGAATAGAATAGAATAGAATAGAATAGAATAGAATAGAATAGGAGTAGAATAGAATAGGAGTAGAATAGAATAGTTCTGTTGGAAGGGACCTACAGAGATCATCCAGTCCAAGCAGATGTTAGATATTAGCAAAGCCCTCTACAGGGGCTGGACGGTGTTTTGTCACCAAGTGCAGATTGCAGATGCAGACCCCCAGCTCCTCAGGGAAATATCCACTGCCACATGCTCCCCACACAGGGTGAGTGCTGGGCACAAACAGCACAGGCACAGGAATTCAGGCTGTCACAGCAACACCAGGCATCGGCCCTTGGAAACAAGGCTCAGAGAATCACAGAATAAGCTGAGTTGGAAGGGACCCACAAGGATCATCGAATCCATCTGCAGGCCCTGCATAGGACCATTCCCAAGAGTCACACCAAGTGCCTGAGAGCATTGTTCAAACACTTCCTGAACTCTGCCAGGCTTGGTGCTCGGTGCTCATGGCTGCAGTGGCCGGCAGAGGAGCGCAGGGAGCCAGGGCAGTGTTTGCTGTTGGGGGTAAAGGGAGGGCCCCATCCTGCAACAGCATTTCTGTCTTCACCCTTCCTATCTCTGCAGTAGGGGTGGCAGTAGCTAGCCTGGTTTTCCGTCACAGTGCTGCCCTTCCTTCCCCTTTCCTGTGGCAGGAGCAACTCAGCCCTGGCCCCCTGTTCTCAGGATAGCAATTCTCAGTGCCACCAGCTCTTCTAAGGAGCCTTTGGTTGATTCTGCCTTGAATTCCCCATAGCAGAGTGGTGCTGCAGTCAAAGCTGGGGACTCACAGCAGCCCCTGGTCCTAGGCAGCCCACAGGAAAGGTATGAATGTGTCCCTCACAGGAGTTCTTAAGGAAAAGTCAAATGCTTAAGTTATGTTAGGATTCAGAGCTTGCACTCAGGTTTTGCACCAGCAGAATAACCTCCCAGCTAAGGCAAGGTCAGTGAAACTGGAGAGCTCGGCCCGTCTCAGCCTGCAGGGATCTGAGTGCACACATCCATCGGGAATATCGTAACCACCAAACTGTGCTGCTGCCCACCTAACGAAACCAGGCCTTTTCACCACAGAACCCACTGAGGAGCTGCTGCCTCATCCTCCAGCCCTTCGCTGCCTCTTTCTGAGGGAATTTAGGCAATCTGCTCCGGCCTTGAACCTGTACTGTGAACTAGCAAAAGCGCTGGACTCTGATGCCTTTGAAATCACTTTGCTCTATTTCTTCCAACAATTACCATTTATATACCGTGACATTTAAGTGTCCCAGACCCTTGAAGCAGAACGACTGGGCAATT
This sequence comes from Mohoua ochrocephala, assembly GCA_013398855.1. NCBI lineage: Eukaryota > Metazoa > Chordata > Aves > Passeriformes > Acanthizidae > Mohoua > Mohoua ochrocephala. The sequence continues at coordinate 58,183 of VZTA01009095.1, read as the reverse complement.
ATAACCTGCATTTGTTGTTCAGCTTGCGCCCCCCTCCCGTGAGCTGAACCGTGAAAACAGAGCTCACGCCAGCTCTGCTCTTGTGAGCAGGCGGCACCATTTATAAACCTCCAGGATGGGGCTTTATGGCCCGTCCACAGTGATGGATGCACAACTCCTGCAGGTGCACAAAGCTTGGTGTTCAAATAGTCAGTCTGGTCTCCAAATTCTTCCTTCCACAAGGCCTACAAAGCTTCTCAATAGAAAAGGGCGAATCTGAATTTCCCATCCAAAAATCCTGTTTGTATCTCTCTGTTTGCAGACTCACTTGTTTCTTGGCCTATTTACAGTGGAGGGTGCTGTATAGAGATTATTTATTATCAACCTCCCTGGGAATGGAGTGGAACTGTTTGTAGTAATCCCTTGCATTTCTTTAACACTTTAGCCCTGATTTCCTAGCCCTTGGCAAATGTTAGCACTTCAGCATCGCCATGTCTCTTCAGGAAGGTCAGTGCTGTTACCCATGGGTTACAGGTGGGAAACTGAGGCACAAAGGTCCTAAATGGCCACTGGCGACTCTGGCTGCTGCGTGAAGAGGATTTAGATGCAAAGCATTCCAGCTTCAGGTCTGTGACGGCCCTCTCGTAACAGGGCCAGCAGGAGGAGATGAGTGTGACGAATTCTGCCATCCCAACAGTAGTACAATTTGCCAGCTTTTGCCTGGGTATGGGGAGCTCTGAACAGGACTGGTGGGTCACAGGGCCTGGGGCCTGTATCACCTTCCACCACCACTGCTCTGGGGCAGTCACTTGCACTGGGTGCTTGGGTGGGACAGATGATACAAACAACCGCTGTGGAATCGCCTGGTGTTTTCTGTCAAGAGACCTTGATGAGAATCAGAAGGTACATTTCTAACACAGCCAATTCCTTTCCAACCACAAAGACATCCTTCCTTCCCCATGTGTATCTGTCACTTGTTTCGATAGCTGCCGTATTTTTCTAACATGAAATAAACACACGTGATATGGTTTCCCCCCTATTTCTCGAGTTTATCTGATACAAACATATTTAGGAACTGGATAACAGAGCAGAATGCCAGCCTTCAAACCATAACTTTTAAAGTTGGGTGAAAATTAAAACAAAAATAGATATTAAATTTGAGAGAGGCTGAAAAAGTTCTATTGGAACTTGGAGGAATTTCAAATGTTATTTTTAACCAGACATTTAGCTCTTATGGGAAACAAAACTTAGAAGGACAGATATAATTAGGTCAGATATTGAGAAACTTATTATGCTTTGCTACAGATGATCCCAGGAGAGTGTAACTTAAGCCCTTTTTTTGTATTAAGATTCAATCATGGTTCTTCACTTTTTAGCGTAAAATAAAGTAGAATAGAAATTTGCTTTGTATTACTAACTGCTTCAGCATGTGAAGCAATGGATGTTCGACAAGAAATCTGAGGACAGAAGGCAAGATTTTTATTCCGCTTTGTACCAAAATACATAACATAATGCTAGCATCTGTGCCTGCTCTCGTTCACTGTGTGGATACAATTGATTTGCTGGTGTGTCCTGGGAATAGCTGATGCTTGGTATCTCCCAAGCACCACTGTGCAAACATTAACTGCACCTTGCAGCAGGATTGCAATGCAGACATTATTCCTATTGCAAGGGGGGAGACCGAGGCGAAGAGCCCCAGTTGTTTGCTCAGCACTGAGCCTGTGTGACTGTCGCAGTCAGGACTTCAGAACTTCTGCCTTCTGCTCCCACTGCTTCTGCAGAGAGATCCACCTTGACACGAGAAGTATGCTTCATGCAAAACCAGGGGAGAAAAGCCTTTATCAAAAGAAGAAAGGAGCCAGTAGGTGGCTGATAGTGCTGTTAACACATGGATCTGTCATTACTCACAGCATTTATCATGTCTGTTGCTGTGAAGCACACTGTTCTTCTTTAAAGTAGGTGTCTAATTTGAGGGATACTGGTTTTCCTAGCAGCTACGGTGATCTGGGGAGGGAGACTCGGTGAGTTGCCTGCAGTGAGATATTGCACATCATTTGTTGTAAAGCCTGCCCAGGGAGAGGTGAAAGTGGACAGGAGTCATGCTAGGCAGGTCCTGGATACCAAGTTTTCCCAGCACAGCCCCACTGGCTCAGGAGTAGAAAAAACAATATTCTCACTCACAAAGATTTGCCGGCACCTCTCCTGGAACCTGAAGCCAAAGCAGACACAACACATAAAGGTGAAAAAAGCTAGAGAGCTGGAATTTTTCAGGGAGATGGTTTAACTCTGTCAGCAGAAACAGGTCTCCATGGATAATGTAAAATGTTTCTCCATCTTGCAGGGAAGTTGTGTGTATAGTTATTAGCAAAGCTTTTGTAGTGTAGGATCAAAATGCAAATATCTGCAGTGACTGTAAGTACATGGATTTGGAGTTTGGGTTCAAACCTTCTTCATGGATTAATGAAATAGAAGGAGTCTCTTCTTGTTGCTAGACCACGTCCAGGCCAGAAGTGGTGGTAAATCTGAACAATGGATTTATCTCGAATCCATCCTGAATCTGAAGCAAAGAGCAGCCAGATGCAGTGGCAGGACCATCTAGCGCTAACTTTTAACTGGTGTTTACCTGGAGCAAGACTCCATACCTAACATGGCATTGGAGGAACATAAAATAAGCCAGGAAACAGAGGGTATTTAAACAGGAAACATCAATATTTCTTATAATATTTTTGACAAGTACAGGTGAAAGGAAACCATATACATTCCTACGGTAAGTAAAAAATCTCATGCTTGATCAAGACAAAGTGGTGGAAGGTAACCGATTCTGGTGCTGCATATATTTGTAGCAACACAAAAGTGTCATCCATCCCACCGTTGCCAATATTCAGGAGTTTACTTGCTTTCTGTACATGTAAATAGTAGGAATTGCACTCAAAGCTTCCCTGTCTGCCACAGGAGGTGTCAAGGTTGATGAGCTGTTCAGAATTATTGCTAATGACTACAAGGTAGCGATATTGCTCTTCACCTTCAAGGGAGTAAGTGGTGTCAAGCTATGGCAATAATTTCCTGGAACAAACAATGTACTTTTACTTTCTAATGTAAACTGTGCTCTTATTGATGCAATAAACTGCAACTGTTTCTTCAGGCTGTGGAAGTCTTCCAGTAACTCATAAAAGCCTCGATCATGTCATTCTGTTGGGTGCTGCTTCCTCCCAGTGCCTTGCCCCCGATCTTGCAATAGGGGCCGTACAATAGAGAGAACGTACAGCAAATGGGGTAATTTCCAAGCAGAGCTTGGTGGTTGTCTCTCAAACATTCCCCTTCCTACGTGCAGTCACAGAACCTCACTGCCCCAAGAGATTCAAATCAGCTGAGTTGTAGCTCAAAGTCCAGAAGCAACCATTCCAAGACAGGGAAGTATCTTGGCTAACCTGTTTGGTATAACACTTCCTGGTAGTGCCCAGACAACAAATTGACTTAAATTGAAGCTAATTGAGATTAATATTATCTGAGAATGCACATGCTTTCCTATACTGAGTAACTCTGCAGCCACACTTCTACAACACTTCTTTCTTACCCACTGCTTCTTTGTGTTTCTGATCTGAGTCATCTGTCAAGTCTATCTCAAGCCTTGTCAAGCCTTGTATAGTTCTGCCAAGAGAGTAAATTTCCTTACTCAGGGTACATTGGATAAAAGAAGTTTGGTTGGTTTAATTTTGTTTTCTTTGCTGGGTTTCTTTTTTTTTTCCCCGAGGGAGATGGTTTAACTTTTCTCAATCCAAAAAACCTATCCCAACAAAGTTACTTCTTTGCTTCTGTACCAAGAGTCTGCTTTTCCCAGGATACAAATATCATGTGGATGCATAATGTTGCACTCTAGCAACTGGTGTAGCAGTGACAGCTCTCTCCTGACACAATGTCCAAGTTCTGAATCCGACATCTGAGTGTTCCCTGCTGCAGGCAATAGTGCCTGCACCTCTAGAGTCGTGGCAGGGGAGCAGAAAACGCAGAAAGCAAACTCCACTTTGGGTTTTTACAATGCTCAGCTAAAATATGGCCAACATGGAACTTCATCCTCAGGCTTTGAGAGGTGAAATTGAATTCCTTTTAATCCTTGAAACATCACATTTCGCTGTTTAGTATTCAAGGCAACCAGTAGGATGGCTACTTGCCTTTTCTATTTTTCAGAGGAAAGCAAAACCAATTTTTTTCCTGGTTTGATACTAGAGAGACACTGTCTACTTGAAATAGAGCCAGTTTGTGAAAATGAGTTAAAAGTCATCTCCTTGCCAATTTTTGTGGGTGTTCATCCTGCCTGGTTAGCAAGAAAAATCCTGCAGGGAATCTCATGAATGTCAGTGCAAGCAGGTAATGAAGAGCTAAGCCTCTGCTACATTTCTTTCTTCCTTCCTTTGAGGAGGAGGAGGAGAGGGGAAGGCAGATGGTAACTCTTCTCTGGAGCACTGTGCGTATGTCTGTTTTTGAAGCTTTACCTCTATAGAATTGATGTGTTTGACTAAAGAATTATATCTTTGCTGCAGAAAACAGGAGCAAGACATCAGCATGTTCCCTGACTGCATTTCTCTGAGCTGGAGAAAAAGTACTATGGAGAGCAGGGAAGGGAGAGGGCCGGAGCTGCTCACTGCAGAGCAGTTCCAGCTAGAGGAGAAAATATCTGTGACTACTGCCAATGTGCCAAGTGAAAGGTGTTGGCGAGTGTTGTTCAGATTTACCAAATTGATGTGATTTATTGAGCTTTTCTTTCATCCCCCTCCAAAGATGTTATGTCTGTTCAAATACATTTTTTACTTTATTGCTCACAGTTGGAGATGTTTCACACAATGAGGCCCAGGTAATATAATGCAGTTTCCCCAGATTTCTCCATGGAAGCACAAAAAAAATGCTTAAGTGTTCTTATTTTTTTTTTGATAGACCCTCTAAAAATTGAACCTAACCCCTGTTCTGGCAGTCAGTTTGTGGCAGAGCAGTAGGAAAACCTATTTCAATTTGGACTTCATAGGTACATTAAAATTCATTTTTTTTTATTCAAGGTAAAGACACAGCCTAGGACTTCTTGGGGGAAAAAACCCAAACAAGTCTTTAAGCCATTGTTACAGTAAATTTTGTTCATTAGTCTCTGATCACATTCTAGGGAAGACAAAAAAGTGCATACTTAAAAATCCAGGGGAAATATTTCCTAAATTTGGGGGGCATAAAGTTCTTCTGCTTCAGCCAGCTGGGAAGTTTGGAGTCTACCCCATTCAGGGGAGGAGAGGATGTTAAAAACATACTTAATTTTATGCTGAACACACGGAATGGTGTTCATTTCAGCAGTCGCCCCTCTGAAAACATTTTATTCCAACATATGACCATAGAATCACAGAATGGTTTGGGTTGGAAGGGACTTTATAGATCATTTAGTTCCAATCCCCCTGCCATGGGCAGGGACACCTTTCACTAGAGCAGGTTGCCCAGGGCCCCATCCAGCCTGGCCTTGAACGCTTCCAGGGATGGGGCAGCCACAGCTTCCCTGGGCAGCCTGTGCCAGTGCATCACCCCCCTCAAGGTGGGGTTTGTATTGGTTTGACTGCTCTTCTGTCCTGCAGCGAGCAGCAGGGCGGGATGGAGGTGGAGCCAAGTGCACTGCCAGACTGTTCAGGAAATGGTAGACGTGAAATTTCTGTTAAAGGCCATCTCTGTAAACCTGGTGCTTCAGGTTAGCATAGAATACTTTGGTGAAATGTGGCTAAACTGATGCCAGGCAGTGTTTGTCTTTGGATTTCCTCTGTGCCCATGTGGGAAATGGAGGAGATGTGCCTGGACTGTGATCTGGCTCCTTGGAGCAGCCATGCACCACAGCGTGCCTTGCAAGTGCTGAAGAGCACCTGTGAGCTTCCCACTGGCTGTGCTAGAGCCAGGCATGGTGCAGCTGAAGGGGACACAGGCAGGACTGAAATCTCTTTGATATGGGACCCAGAAGGAACAAAATGGTTTGAAGTCACCTTTCAATGTATCTTCACCTTGATTTCTCATTCTACTCCGAAAAGAAGTCCTGGAGATGTCTCACTGATTCACTATTATAAAGTCAGGAAAGTAAGAATTCTTTATTTCATTCTGACTATTCTGCAGTAGTTTGCTTCTGCTTTTGTATGTATTGTACCAAACACAAATGTCCAAAAATCTTTGCCTGTTTCTTTCTGTCGGACACAGCTAAGGAAGACACAGGGAAGTCCCAATGAATCAGCATGCAGCTACTTCAGCCCATTGCTTCTGCTGAGATTTCAGCAACGCACGCAGCAGTTGTGGAATGCCTGTGCTGCTTTACATTCAACCCCTGGCTTATTCTGAAATAACTTTCATGTGTAGGCAAGCCAGGACAAGGCTGCAGTGCTAACCACCCTGTCTTTCTGTCTTCAGGAATTCTCCCGTGGGAAGGCAATGCTTCATTTCCTCTTTAAAGAAGTGATTCGTCCCCGTATCTTCCACAGCTGCACAAAAGGGGGGAGACTAGACACAGGATTTGTGTAAAATGAGAGGCTGGAATGGGAATAAGCAAATCAAACTCCCTTCATGTGAAGTTCCCACCCACCACTGTGCGATGGACCCAAACCAGAACACTGAGACTCCTCTCTAATGCCAGGGAAATTCAAATCCAGGTCCAACTCAGAAGCCTAGGAATGAGAGGTAAGGTAATATGACACTTCTCGGGATGGCTGTTCGAAAGAATGCAGGAAGAAGAAAAAAATTAACCCTGTCTGCATGTAAAGTGAGCCACATCCCTCCTCTATTCAAATCAGGGGGAAAAGTCTCCCTTTTGCATCGTTCCTGCACCCCAGGCAAGAAAGGGCATGATACAGTGCTGATGACGAGGGTCTAAGGGATGTGGAGTTTGTTACGAATGTTGCAGACTTTGCAACACTGATGGTGCTGGTGTGGAGAGGGCATAACGCAATCAACATTTTAGGAATGTCTGCTTTCATTTGATGAAAAAAAGTTAGCTAGGAAATAAGTTGCACTTGATATTTATGTTTTTATAGGTGAACCTTACCTACACTGGAATATTCGGTCAGTTGTGTAGCACTGGATTCAGAATGTGCATTGTAGCATCATCTGCAGTGAATAAGTAGCAAAAAGAAAACAGGAAAATGCGGGCCTGCTTCTGCATGAGGTGGGCACCCTGATGGCAGAGGATACAGAGAAGGCGGAGTTACTCAATGCCTTCTTTGCCTCAGTCCTTACTGCAGGGGTGGTTGTCAGGAATTCCAGACCCTGGCAGCAAGAGACAAAGCCTGGAGAAATGAGAACTTCCCACTGGTCGAGGAGGATTGGGTTAGAGTTCATTTAGGCAAACTTGTCACACACACATCCATGGAGCCCAATGGGGTGTGCCTATGAGTGCTGTGGGAGCTGGCAGATGTTACTGCTCTCCATCATTTTTGAGAGGTCATGGAAAACAGGAGAGGTGCCTGAGGACTGGAGGAAAGCCAATGTCACTTCAGTCTTCAAAATGGGCTAGAAGGAGGACCCAGGGAACTACAGGCCGGTCAGCCTCACCTCAGTCCCAGGAAAGGTGATGGAACAGTTCATTCTGGATGTCATCTCTAAGCACGTGGAGGAAGAGAAGGTGATCCAGAATAGCCAGCATGGACTCACCGAGGGCAAATCAGGTTTGACCAGCCTGATTGCTGTGATGGCACGACCGGCTGGGCAGATGAGGGGAGAGCAGTGGATGTTGTCTACCTTGACTTCATCAAGGCTTTTGGCACTGTCTCCCCTAACANATTTTAAACAGTTCAGTAGTGGGAAGAGTGGCTGATGCCCCAGAGCGTTGTGCTGCTGTTCAGTGACACCTGGACAGGCTGGAGAGAAGTTCAAACAAGGCAAGTGCAGAGTCCTGCACCTGGGGAGGGATAAATGGGAAGGAATAACCCCACACACCAGCACAGACTGGGGGCTGACCTGCTGGGAGCAGCTCTGCGGGGAAGGACCTGTGGGTCCTGGTGGACAATGAAGTGTCCGTGAGCCAGAAGTGTGCGTGCCCTTGTGGCCACCCTGGGGTGACAGGAGGAGTGTGGCCAGCAGGTCAAGGGAGGCGATCCTGCCCCTCTACTCAGCTCTGGTGAGGCCACATCTGGAGCGCTGTGTCGAGTTCTGAACTCTCCAGTTCAAGAAATACAAGGAACCACTGGACCAGGTCCAGTGGAGGGCTGTGAAGATGATGAGAGAGCTGGAGCATCTCTCTTGTGAGGAACGGCTGAGGGAGCTGGGCCTGTTTAGCCTGGAGAGGAGATGGCTGGGAGGGGATCTTATCAATGCATACAAATATCTTAAGAGCAGGTGTCAAGAGAATGGGGCAAGATTCTTTCCAGTGCTGCCCAGTGACAAGATAAGGGCAACGGGCACAACCTGAAACACAGGAAGTTCCATCTGAATATGAGGAAAAACTTCTTTACTGCCAGGGTGACAGAAAACCTGGGTAACAGGCTGCCCAGAGAATTTGTGGAGTCTCCTTCTCTGGAGATATTCAAACCTGCCTGGACATGATCCCATGCAACCTGTTCTAGGTGAACCTGCTTTAGCAGGGATGCTGGACTAAGTGATCTCCAGAGGTCCCTTCCAACCATTCTGTGATTTTGTGAATAAAATGATCCTAGAACTCAGTACCACTAACACTTGCTTTACTGTCTCTTTTTTTCCATGGATTTGTGGTATTTATACTATGGTACAGCAGTGGGAAAGAGATTTTGGAGGCAAACACAGCAGCACTCTCACACAAAGCTTCCGTTCTTTTTTTTTGGAGAGGGAACTGATGAAATTTGAAAAAAATTAAATTTGAATAAAGAGCCTGGGGCAATGGCTGATTTCCACTTCAGCAGACATCGGAGATGGGCAAGGCAATCTCAGCTATGGTGCCGTCTGAAGGCTGATGCTTTTGCTTCAGTAGCGCTGAAGTGCCACCCACAATCAGCTGAAGTTTTGTTCACTCTGTGGAGCCAGCCCCTGTGATGTTCTGGTCTGGAAGGCGCAGCAGCACCAGCTATTGCAAATAATGCAACCAAAATCACTACAGACACACAAACCTACTTGCTTGACGGTGTTGTGGTTGTGGATAAAAGGCAGATATTCAGTCCTGAGTTTGCAGAGGTGCTTAGTCAATGCTGAAGAAGTGAAAATCTAAGGTGGGAAGCGCTTCTGACATTAAAAATGGGACTTGAATACTGCAAAAAACATTCCAGTATGGAAGGTTTAAAACATACGGTGACTTTACTTACTCCTACCTTTTGGATCAGTCACTACTGCAGTTAGCTCAAAAAAACCCAAGGCAAACCACAGCCAAAATTGTGGAGCTGCATATGGTTTTGACTCAAAACTGTGCAAAAATGCATCCCTCCAATGGTTTGGGGAGTTGAAACCGTATTTCCCCTCCTCCCTCTGCTTCCTAATTCCCACTGGGAAGGATACCCCTCAGGAAACTGAGTTCTGCTGCCCCCCAAGTTGGCCTCAGTTTGCTGAGAAGGGCTGTGAAGAAGTCAGGGGAGCTGAGCTGAGAGTTTGTGCTGGAACAGTGAACCCCATAGCTGAACTCTGGAGAGATCTCAGGTGGTTCTATTTAGAAGCTACAGCTTCTATCAAATTAGTTATAGGTCCCCGTGGGCCTAGATCTAGGCCAGTTTTAAAATGATCACAGAGTCTATTATATTTAAATATGTACTCCACTCACAGCTTGAGTGGTAGTGGTGCAACTTCTAAACCAGGTCGATGACTAATCAAGGGCAGTTTGTGCTAAAAAAGAAAAAAAAAATTGTGGCACATGCACAACTTCTGGATGAGGCCTCATGCCCCACACTCTTCCAATTTGGGGCTTGGCAGCTCTGGGGTCACTCTGGTCCCAAATTGCTTCTAGGCGTTTTCCTGGTGACTCCATAGGGTCATTCTGATGTTTTACACAGTTTTAAGTACTAAGTGGCCATATGATGGTAAAGCTGTTAAGGGTATGTTCATACCATCTTGAGGATGACAGTTCCTCATGCACACTGGTATAATGTTACACGTGCAAGTGTTTCCACACATAACTGTGTCCACATATAAGTGCCATACATCAAGTGCTTGTATGAAATTGCCCCGGTTTCTAAAGCTGTGGTGGGATTGATATCACCTGATTTCAGGGCTTTTCACATCTCTCAGTTAAGCAACTGGGCTCCCTTTGTAGTTAAGAGAGAAACAGGCCCTTAAAAGGTGTTTTGCCTGATCTTTTTTTTACATGCACACAAGGACAAGAGGAATCGCGTTCTGGATATGTTGATTTCTCTCCGCTGACTATCAGAGGAGTTGTTTTGGAGCTGCCATCTCAGCACCCAATCCTCCTGCTCCCCATGCCACTGGTGTCTCCCTGCATCCCTGACTGATAGCTTCCACAGGAAACACGTGTGGGCAGGAAACGCAGTCAGCTGCACCATGTAACCCTGGCAGACGCACACAGTGCTGCAACCAGAGATCCTTTCTGAAGGCGGGGCAAGCTGCAAGACACATCTGTGGGAAAGGGAGACACTCAGGTATTTGTTATGGACAGCCAAGGGACTAGAAACACAGTGGTCCTGAATGTTCTTCATAAACCCAGCACAGGAACCACCCAGCACACCAGTATGCTCTGCTATAATGTCTTCCTGTTTTTACAGACTCTTATTTTTCTGTCTTAACCCTGTAGTGAGGAAGATTTCTCTTTCGTCATTCTCTTCAGGCCTTTTAAGTCTCCATATCTTGTCTGTCTCAGGACATCACCCTTCGAGGTGCCCCCCACGCCCCTGGCCCTGTTAGGGTGGCAGCCTGCGGAGCCCTTCAGAGACAGGGCCAGTCCCACCCCGAGCTTGGTTGGCCCTGCCTGGCCATACCAGCCCTTTGCTGGAAGGTGACCGGGGCTGCCTCAGCTCCAGGCTACAGGGAAAGCCAGGACACAGGGAAAGTGGCCAACAACCCAAACCCACCCTGGGAGTGTGTACAAACAGATCTGGCAACGAGCCTGGCCTCCCAGGAGCTCAGGGAGAAATACCACCACGAGCAAATGTAAAACACGAAGAGAGGAGGACGAAGGAAACAGCCGAGCTTTTCAGATGATCTGAAGCAGGATCTAGTGGGTGTTTCACTCCTTTCAGTTTCCTCTGAAAACCCTGGCTCAGAGTGATAAGATCACATGGTTGCACAAGCCAATTATTGCACAATTTTGTTCCAGGCGGTTTAAGAGGCTGCGTGTTGTTTTTTAATATACACTGCCCCCTCTGGCATCCCTCTCTGCTGCTGCCTGGCTGCCAGGGGCCAAGCTCCTGCAGCAACCCGGAGCACAAGGGGAGGGGAGCAGTGCTGCAGAGAACCAGAGAGAGGCACAGTTTTATGGATCACGTCAGCTAGGACATGCCATGTCCTCAGGCAGCATAGGAGAAAGTGGGAAGATGCTGGTCGGAGAAGCTGGCAAGCAAGTGGTGTCATTTCTGGAGCACAGGAGGTGTAAGAAGATTTTTCTGCCTCCAAGTGCCATTCATATTCCTGTAGCTGGCACTGCATGGTGACAGGGTTCAAATTATTTGACTTCCATTTATTTTTGTTTCTTTCGCGGTTTTCCTCAGCTATGTCAGCACTTATATAATCTCCATCGGGCTCTGATATTAACACCGCATTAAAATGAGCAGGGAACAGGATTCACACTGCTGCTGTTTTTGCTTAGAGACAGGTGTTCTCTGAGATGGCTGAACGACAGGAGATTTTTATGGGGAAAACTATCTTTATAACAGATAAGGCTAAGAATAGACGAACTCCTTGGCTTGCACCCATCTTTCAAAGAGACATCCAGATGGGAATCCTGAGTCCAGTGAGTCAGACCGTCTGTGCAAGATGAGGGGGCAGAGGGCTCCTTCTTTGCAAATCTTCTTGCTAGATAAGCAGGATTTAGAGAGCATTTTCACTCCACGAAAGCTCCCCGCGATCCCACAGGGAGCTGGGGGCACCCATGCAGCAGGTTACGGCTGTGGGCAGGACTGCAGTCGTGCTGTTCCTCAAACAGTTCAGCCAGCAGCACATCCCTCACTGGGGGCTGCACACTGGTAAGGGCCTTTACACACTGGGAAAATGCTTCCAAGAAGGGAAACGTGATGGCACTGTTCCAGGAAATGATGTAGATATGTGCTCAGATATCTGAGAGAAAGGGCCTGTCCCTCTGATGGGTTCAGAGAGGTTTTTGCTCAAAAAAGTGAAAGGAGAAGGTGGCCCAGCTAGGCTCGATTTGTTCTTTTTGCGAGGTTCCAGCTGCCTCTCCTTGCTGGCAGTTGGAAGGGCAGACAAAAGCCAATACTCTAAAGCAAGAACGGTCGAAGAGCAAAGTGGTGCGATGACTCCTTCAAGCTGCCTATTTGTTGTTTTTCCCACATCAGAGGCATTAATGCCTCACTTGATTGGATGCACCAAAATGAACTTGAAGGTACTTCTGAGCCAGCACAAAAGTGCTGGCCAGATAAACACAACACTGAATTTGGGATTCTTTTTTTTTTTTCCAAAGTGTTTTTAAAGAATTAAGGATAACTGCCTTTGAATTAAGTGGTTTTAGGAGTCGTGCCTCAGGAGGGAACTAGGTCATTCAGAAACTCCAGTGGACTGCTGCCAGAAACAATTTCTTTTAAAGGTACTGCGTGTATAAGTGAAATGAGAATATAGAAATCTCCAGTCTTACACCTCCAAGCTGACAGGTAAGTGAGGTATCTGTTGAAGGAGCATCCTTACAATAACACACAGGTCCCTGGGGTACCATCAGCAAACTGGATATTCATTAACCCCTGTATATAACTGTGTTTGTGTGAATGACAAACAGGAAAAAATCCTACACTGTTGAAGAAAAACACAGCTATACTGCAGAAATTTCTTTAAAGCTGCAAAGATAAAAATCCATATTTTATATGGATTCACCTACTCTTAAAGTCAAAGCCTAAAGGAATGTCTTTGGTGTTCAAAGAAATGGCCCAATATGTATCTTTCCCTCACTGCAGGATGGTAGGCTTCAGTATTGTGAAAACTTCTAGTGCACAAAGCTAAATAAAAGGTATTGCATATCTTTTTGTGTGGGGGATTCATTCTTGATTTACATGGCAACTTAATTTATACTGTCTTTGCTACGTGAAACAAATCAGACCAGCTGTTCAGTGTCAGCAACCAGAAAATGCAGCTTCTGAGACAGTGGAGACCAGTATCCCTGCTGTAGTATGCTATTACTGGTCCTGTGGGAAAACCTTTTCTATGGTAAGGAAAAATGCTGCACCATTTATTTTAAATTATTTTACAAGGAGTACTCTAAAAGAAACGTCCATGAAGCAAAGCAGTGATGGAAAGTTGTTCTTGTTTCTTGCCTATGATTATATTTGCTAAGGAGGAGAGCAACAGTGGTCCTTTGTCCATTTTTCTGAGGTGACAGTGTCTTCAGTGTACCACGCATCAGTGAGGACCACTGCTGCTTGTAAAGTGTTTTCAGATGTTCTCAGAGAAATGAGATATTATAGGATAAGGTGCTAATTCTATCTGATCTTGCTGTTATCTCTATAAATCCCAGAGGCAAATAACACGGATCTTAGCAAATCACTCCCCATCTATTAAGAATGGCATTTCAGGGTTTGGTAGAGCAGCAAATTAATACTGCATTCTGGATGACTGGTTGAAGAGGTCTGATCATCTCTTTAGTTTCTCTGCTCATGGATTTTAAATTTTCCGTATTCAAGGATGCTGACAAACATTGTTTTCCCTGAAGCTACTCCTCAGTAATGTCATCTGTATAACCCAGTGCAGCACTTTGAAACAAATGTACCTCTTTTGTATTCATAACACGAGTTTTTCTTTTGCTTATGCTCTGTGTTCAGAATAACTAAGGTCCTGATCTCTAACCCAGCTAATATCGGTAGAAATTAACAGAAATGAGATATCTGTCTGCTTTGTGGTTCTCGATCTGGTTCCTTAAGTTTCTGGTTAGCCTCATGGAGATCAGCTGCTTGTTTGGGAGGGGATGGCGGTGTGTCTGTCAGGAGCAGTGATGCAGGGGAGAGAATTGGTATAGTTATGTAAGACAACAGCGTGAAACTTCTGGCAGGTATCAGTTTCACAGAAGTTAAAAAGAGAGATGTCTAAGCATCGAGTGAAACCAGTTTCTCCCTTTTTCAGATTTTCCTCTAACCTTTATAACTCACTTGTAGCACGTCAAAGACAAGCTCTTAGACATGAGCACAGACTTGGACCTCATCAAATGCCACCTAAAATCCCTGTGGATATGCGGGCAGCAGGTGGAACTTGTTGTTCAGATGTTTCCAGAGGCTCTCGCAGAAGACTCCCCTGGGCAGAACTGGCCAGATATTTTCATCAGCTAAAGATACCTCTGATGGAAAACTGTCTAGGTGCCACTAAGTACTGGCATTTATCTGGCAGCAGATCAGGCAAACAACCAGTGCCCCCCTTCCCCACGGTACCGAGTCATGGAACGCCTCTGTCTGCAGAACCGGTCCAGGAACGTCTCTGTCAGACTCAAGATGGTAAATCTCAATCCCAAAATTCACCTCTCTGCCCTGACCTCCTCAGTATCCCACTGGTGCTGTTGATGGCAGATGAATCTCCCTCCATTTCCCTCTGGAAGCTTATGCTGAACCTTTCATTAAGCTGTTTATACCCTTGCTTATGATCAGAAGCAGAGATACAGAAACTGAGCCCTTTGGCATGTGGGACTGGTAGGGCTAAACTCAGAAACAACATCTCACCCCCGCTTTTGGAGGTCAATGCCCCCTCCCTTCCTGCCTGGGTGCAGTGGAAGCACTGCCCTCTGATGTAGGAATTTCATCCAGCTGTAGCACCTCTTTCTGGAAGCACAGCTCCTTCCTTCAGTTATGTTTTTGGAGCAAAGTCACCACCTCTGATCCTGAGGCCATATGTATGCTTCAGACTCTCCACAAGATCCCCTTCTCCTATATTTACAGATACCTGCACGCTGATACTCTGCGATTTATTTACCACACTGTGGTTTTCAGAAGAGGACATCTTATCCTACATGGAAGGAGACCCAGAGCAGCATGTAAGAGTGGAAGAGAGTTTAGATTCAAAATTGCATCATGTTCAACCATGAGGATTAAATGCAGAACTCAGCACTTCCCTGCATAGGTAAGATGATATTAAAGACACAGAAAGGATAACATTAAATGTTAGTAATTTCATTACATCAGTCAACTAATTCTCCCAATTCTGTACATAAAAAATTTGGCCCTCATTGTAAATACTCTAAACTTTAGCAGAATAAAGCGATGCCTGCTCTGGGCTGGCACTTCTATTTAGCTCATGCAGTGAATTATGCTTAGACAAAAAACTGTATTAAAAAGCTAAGTGGAACTTGACAAACTATCAAAAATGTTTTATGTGAAGAAAATGTAGAAAATGAGTAATATTTATGCATAGTTAAAACATATTTGCCAAATGCCGAGGAAACGGGAAATATTAATTAATAGTGCTTTTTTACAGCAGAAAATTAATTGAAATTATTCAGAGTCCAATTCTGTTCTCCTTGTGCTGTGACTAATCTAATTGAGATGAATAGGCTACTTGTGGAAAAAGAAACTACTCAGCATGACTAACTTTGGTGGAATCAAGCCCTCCATGAACATTATTAACCAGTTTTGAAATACAGTGCTTATTTTGTGTCCCTCTACTCAAGGACAGGCAATTTGATCCACTTCTTTATGCACTTCATTTCCAAGATGCCCAGAAAGGTGTCATTTTGAAATGTGCCAAGAAAAAAACAGAGAGTCATAAGAGGCACAAAAGTTATCTTTCCTTACAGGTGGAAACCGCTGCTGCGTGTACAGGCAGTGAAATCCCACTTCCAGACGGCGCACCTCAGGAGGGCAGGACCTTTGCTGGGGTGTTGTGCTGGTGGAGGCTTAGCACCCTCAGTGTCAAAGTGATGTATTGGGCTTTCCAGTGCCAGCTGAAGGCAGATGACATAAAAACACAGCTCGAGACCATCCCCTGGATTTCTCAGGGCGCTCATGTTCTGCAGCCATCTGCTGCACAGAGCCAGTGCTCTCAGTGGTGCTCATTATGAGACATGGGTTTAAAGCATTTAACATAACCACAGTCTGACAGACAGAAAAATGTTTGTCCCCTTAGGGAAGATATCAACAAAAAGCACATCTGGATGCAAAGCAAAGCTTCTGGATCCCTTCCTTGTGGCCTGACTCCATAAATGTTGAAGTCAGTCTTTTTTTTTTTGCCTTCAGGAGGACTTTATGCTTTTTATTCAGAGATGTGTTAACACAAAAAGATCAGAGAGTAGAGGTGGCATCCCACACGTCCCACTGGCAGATCTCTGGATTTCCCCAAAAGGAAATCCTAGTACTGTTTCTGAGTCCTGCTTTTTGTTTTCTGGGTCCTGTGCAGGCAGTTCTGCCAGCCTCCAAGCAGAGAGGAGACATCTGGCCACGGGTGCCCAGGCCTATTGACTTGGTGCAGTTTCCAGATAATTAGTGGTTTTCTCTCTGCATCTGACCTAACATAAGAACTTTTTCCTTGGTTCTAATATTGCAAGATGGCTACTTATTAAGCTTTTCTAATTTATTCAGTTTTAGTCTTTACATAACAAGCTCTTATATTTATACGACTACAGACTTTCTGACAATCCACTCCTCAGCATGTCTGCTAATGATGCTGTGGATTCACGAGAAGATGGAAAACACAGGATAGGATATCAAAATGTTCTGTATTCAGCATCCCATGTTTTACCACCTTAGTGATAAAATGTTCTGCACTGCTGGTTAGAACATGATGACCAGTGCCCTGCTGCCTGCACTGGTCATCTGGCAGAGTTTGGGCTTTACTCTCACCCCGACCTTGCTGATACTGCCATCATATGAAAGGAAAGGCCTGAGATGTAACATAATTGAAGCACAAATTGTCTAAAGTTGTGAAAACCATTCTATCGTTCTAGCCTCCTGCATAGATAAGGCCTTAACTAAGTGCATCAAGTCCCAGACAAAAGGCTGTGCATTCCTCCAGAAGTCCTAAGTATGTGCAAGATAACAGAGAAAGAAATGTCTTGTCATGCAAGACAAGACAGAAAGGCAGGCGTGCAATTTATGCTATGATCTAGGATCCTGCGAACATCTGTGGAGAGGACCACCCCAAGGATGAGTCACCCACCTCCTTCACACACCTCTCTGAGGAGCGGTGAGTCAGCCACGGCACTGCCTGAGCCCTCTCCTTTGACTGCAGAGGAGTTGGGAGGCAGTCGACACACAGCAGCCACCCAGCTTCTCCCTGGCTGGTGTTGGGTGAATTCTGCCTCAGCTGATGGGTGACTTCACCTCGTCTGTGGTGGTGGCAAGCGAGGAATAACATCTCTGTCCTTCCTGTTCAATATATGGTGATAAGGTAGCACTAGTTGCTGGAAGCCATTTCTGGAATGAGGGCCAGAACCACCTCAACTTAGGTAAATTTTGTACTTTTCAGGCCTTTCTGTCTTTCTTTTGCAGAGAGGGTCACAAACATTTGCAGTCTCTCAGTTACTATCCCCCATCAGAAATGGGCAATTCTGCCTTTAAACCTGTATGGTTGGCATAGTGATTAATAAATGATAGTACAGAGGCTGAAATAGTTCCTTGGATAGCCTCTTTTTTCATTTGACTTCTGTTCACAATTTATATACAAATTTGAATCCCTTCACTTCTCTAAGCCTGTGCTGTTCGTCTTTGAGAGCTGCCTACAGAAGTGTTAGCCAAGCTGAGAGCATTTATAGGAGAGACCTGCTCTTTACTGGGGCCTCCTAAATCCTTTCTAAACTGCTGATGTCTGCCAAGCAGAGGGAGAGAGGCCTTGTTGCTGGGCCCATGGTGTTTCCTCATCCTGGTTCCCCTCGTGTTCAGTGGGCTGGCAGGGGCCGTGTGGTATGTGAATCATGTTCTGTTTGTATGCAGACTGTCCCATTTCATTTATGTACTACTTATATGGCCCCTGCCTAAAGCTAGCACTGCATCCACAAGTCTTTACAGAGTCAAAGGGGTCGTTTAGGACTCTGCAATGTGTAGATATTTTTTTTCCTTTTAGCAGGTACTTTCATTTGTCTGCATTGCATTTCCTGTGCCTTGAGTTACCCTTCAGCTAGATTATTTTAGGGTCTTCAAAGATTTTCACCACTATGGTCACAAATTTACTAATTTGAATATCTTTTTTGACATCTGTGGATGTTCTTACCTGACCTTCATCTTCCCTAAATCACCACAAGTCATAAAGTCTGAGTTCCAGGAAGTTTAGTTGCACGGATGATAGGAAGAATGCTTCTTATTCAGTGTGGATAATATGGACATGGTCTTTCAACTGTGGTAATAGTGTTCTTATTCTGATACCCTAATTCAGGCCAACTCTGTTACTACCATATAGGTTGTGGTACATTACACCTTTTGGACCAGCTGATACCAACCAGAGGTTCCCATCACTCTGTGCTGATGCCATGGTCCAAAGCCCCTGAAAGGAGGCCTGTTTTCTTTTGAAGGAGCTTTAAGGAAAAGGGGTCTGAAATGAACATTTTCCTTTACTACCCACCTCTCAGTTTGGACACACTCGTGTGTTGACTTGAAGGTCATGTTTCAGCTTCAAAATCCCTGTCCATGATTCTGACAGGTTAGAATATGAAGCCTCGAGCAGAGAAGAACTGAGTCTGGGGAATAACTGCTACAGAAGCTCTGGGGGAATAGCCTACCAAGCCAAATTTCTCGTGGTTAAGGAATGCTACCAAAGCCACATCTCTCATATTGCAGTTTCTCTTTGGAACAAATTACAATCCCTTTAGCTGAACATTAATATTTCAAGCATGAGTTTTATTCTGAAATATATTTTTAAAAATCAGTTAAAATTCTATTAACTATAACTCTTACAGTTAATTTAAATAGCTGGTTTGATTGGAGGATGGCATATGTCTGTCAGACCAGTAAACTGCACTGAGCTGTAACCCAAGAAGCAGATGGTTAATTACTGCAGTTCTGTGCAAGAACTGATTGGGAAACCAGGTGCTCGCTGTGTACACATTAGGTAGAAGTTCCTGAGAACAAGGTGCCTCTGTAAGATTGTTGTTCTAGCTTGAAACTATGTTGAACTTATTAGAGTGGAAAGAGAGTGGCATGAAGAACATCTTAAGAGGGCAAAAAGATTATTAGTGTCTGGGCTGCTAGGTTGTTGTTTTGAGCTCTAAGGACATTTCTATTTTTCTCCCCTGTGTTCAAGTAGGTATGAAACACCTGTGAAACTCTTTTTCTGATGTGCCAGGAGTACTTAGACAAGTCTTTCACATATCAGACCTTACTGTATCCTATTGATTATTTCCTATAAGCCTTCCCTTGTACATCTCAGTAACTGAATGGTGTCGTATGAAGGGAAGCTACCTGATTCATCATTAAGCCTTTCATTTTCTGACAAAGTTGCCATGGCTGGCATATTTCCCAATAAGTTCCTCATTCCTAATTTCTTGTTCATGAAATTTGTAGAGCTTCCAGTGCCCGTGAAATCAGGAACTATAAGAAATAACCAGAAATCATGCTAGTATCTGTCACTTGCTATTCTTCTGTTTTCCAAGCTTGTCATCCATTTAGGGAATGTAAGATACACTGTGTGACTAGTCCAATACCAGTTACAGACAGCAACTTGTCAAAATGAACATTTGCAGACAACCCACAGCAGAAAAATGTTTTGTTTGTTTTTTCGGTTTTTTTTCTCGAGTGTTTGAGAACACTTACAAATAACAATTACATTCAGGAAAGCCTGAGAGTACCATTCAAACCAACTAAGTCTGAACTTGTATTTTTGACTCAGTATTATTTCATATTCTGAGTGTGATGTGTGCATCTTTATGTATAGGATTAACCAGAGAGAAAACAGAATGCAGAGAGCCAGACTGCTTTAAGATAGCGGTACTCTGGTTGGCAAAAAAAATTTAAAAATTATATGTCTAAAATCTCCTACTAAAATCTGCCCCTCCATCATGATGCATTAGCAAGATTTGCACGCTTTGAAGGCCGAGCTTTGCTGGTGAATGCTGGGTGTTTGAAAAACCTGACTGCAGATCATTTGCTTAATATTGTGCAGCAAAGATGGGAATTAAAATGACATCTCCAGAAACCTAACTGGGAGCTGAGGGACACGAGTCCCTTCTTGCATCCCAGCAGTACTACAGCTCAGCTTGACTCCAGAAGGACTGGTGATCATCCAGCCGACATTCAGTACAAACACAAGGATTAGCACGAGAAAAAATGGTGACATTTCATTCCCCAGGTGGTCGGTGGGCTTGAAGAGGCTGCCTCAGAAGGAGAAGAAAACAGGTTCCCTGCAGGCCTGGCAGCAATGCAGAACCCCAGCTCAAGGCCTCAAGGTGTTAGTGCAGGCTCAGCTGCAAAAGGGTGTCCTGCATGGAAACCACGGAGTCCCCAGAGCTAAGCACTGAACATGCTCACATATCTCCAGCACGGTAAGTACTGGTGATAAATATGATGCTCGTACTTCACTGTCAAAAAACCCAGAGGAAATGTCGATGAGGCACTCAATGCCATGGGCACCCTGCTCCCAGTCTGGAGATGGGTGGAAAAACTGAAATCCCACATCCTGATCTCACAGCACTTCTGTACAATGCTCTGCCTTTCCTGCTTACATTCTTGCATGCTGGCAGCTCCTGCAGCAGACAATTGCCTCTGCAGGGTCCAGCATGGAGCAGCAACCCTCTGAGAGGGCATGTGTTGTGTGGGGCTGTGTGGGGCACAGGGAACAAACCCCAGCAGGATGAGTGGAACAGCATTCACTTTGCCTTGCTGTGCTCACTTGGGTGAAGGTACCAGCAACAGCTTTACTCCATTCATGCCTCTGGCTGGGAAACTTGGAAGCTTTTGGTGCCAGACCATGATGCTCCAAGGCTGGGCACTCTGCCCTTGCAGGACTCTCTACCATATGCAGTACAGACCACCTGGAGGCGGGGAAGAAGGGTCCACCAAGCAGGATCCACAGAACAATGTGCCAAGCAGGGAACCCCCCACTGGTGGCCTGTGGGAAACATGTGAGACAGCTCTTGGGGCTGGATTCTGCCCATTATCTAGATTTGAGGGAGATATGAATCCTGCACTCAGGATTTGCTGCCCTTATCTCCCTCTTCCCCTTGAAGTTACGTCCTTAAACCTTTATTCCAAACCTAGACAAGTGGAAGTACCAGGCCATTCAGAATGAAAGGGATGCCTCTCCAATCCTTTTCCAATGGGGTACAAGCCCCCCTTGGAGGGAATTTGAATCCCCATTTGCTACAAGAACCCTTTCCCAACTGTGCTATCAGCTCCTACCATTGGAGGGAGAGTTAGTGCTCCCAAACTCCTATTTTGCGTAGTGAAATCGAGCACCCACTGGTCTAATAAGCAGGGAAAGAAAAATGGACACAGCTGTGCCTGGTGCTCAGGCACGTGGCAAGCCTCAAGGCAGGCTCGTGGGGCCAGCCTGCCTGCCACCGTTTGGAAGGTTTCTCGGAAGAAGCTGCCTCCCCTTGCCCTGGGCAATGGCAGCCTCCCAGGAGATACCTTTTCCCCAGGAGGCAGAAGGCTGCCTGTCTTTCTGACACCTCTCATCACCTCCCCTCCCCGTCCGTGTGTGCTGCAGTGGGTGTCTGTGGGGAAGTCTCAAGGGCTTCCACACACGCTGTCCCGAGCTATTAGTCTCCAGGGTGAACGGTTGTCGGCTGCGGCCCCTCGGTTTAGTCACCTGCCTCACCAAGTGCCAGGAGACATTTAGGTCAATTGATTGCACAGGCTTGCCGAGTTGGGTTTCTAACTCAGGGCTGGGTCTCCAACAGCAGCTCCTTGACAGCCAGAGACAGGAACTGCCTCCTAGAACGTAGCACTACCCAAAGCTCTCTCCCTGGAGACCTGGGAGAGCAGTTTGAGGCCAAGCTCTTAGGCAGGAGGTCTGGATAAAACCCATCTTTTTTGTTCATGGGTGTAGCTAGTTACATAACAGAAAATAGGTTAATTATGGCCCAGATTTACCGTGGCAGGTGGAAGCAGTTACATCAAGAGTGATCCCTGGCAGGGGAGGCAGTGAAGATGATGCAGCCCTATGGGAGGGTACTGCAGTTGTACACACGGTCACTGTGTGTCCTGCTTTGCAAGGAGAAGGCTGAGAAAGGACAAGTCCGCTGATTCAAAGAGAAGCCAGAGGAGACTGTGCAGGCCTGCATTCTGAGTCAGACTAACCCTTGGCAGCTTCTGGCAGCAGGAGCTCTCTCATAGCAGAAACCAGAGGAGTAAGGTCTTTGAGGACTGGATGTGACAACCAGGTAGCAAAAGGAAAGGTGCAAAACTGGCAATTCTGTAATGCGGGATTACTGTAATGTGAGTGCTTCTTCTTCCTGGGGCAGAGAAGTCCCTTTCCATGGGGAGGGCAGAGCTGCTCTTGTCCCCAGACCTTGATCCCACCAGGTACCCTGGTGAGGAGTGTTGAAGCACCTTTTTCCAAACCATTTGTAATGATGGTTTGTTTTCTTGCCCAACCTTTAGCATTCTGTCAGAGTTGCTCAGTCTCTATTTAGTACATGGATGAGGTAAAGCATGACACAGCCCCTTGTGAGTGTGCATTGAGAAGTGCTCAGAAAGGCACCTCTTCTAGCATTGGAGTCCCAAGCATCAGTGCAGGTCTGCATATAAACTCTGAGTGATGAAAATAGGAAAGAAAATCACTAATGGTGTGTGAGCTGACAGCTGAGACCATGGGGCCACCTCCTCATCCTGAGGTGACTGGGTGCAGGCTCTGGAGGAAGACTGAGTAGGCAAGCTGCAGATTTAGGAGTCTCTGCTTCAGGAGAGCAGATTTAGGCTTGTTTAGGGAATTGCTAGGCAGAGTTAACTTGGAAACCAGTGGGAAAAAGGTGCCGAGAATCTGGCTAACTTTGAAAGAAAACATCAAAAGCTGAGAAACATAACTTCCTGTTGGGCAGTCAGACCAAGAGTTTCAGGAGAAGAACTGCTTGCCTAAACAAGGAGCTTCTCGATGATAGAATGGTTTGGATTGGAAGGGACTGTAAAGACCTAGACTTAGTGGCAGTTCTGCTTGAACAGGTGACTGGACAAAAGACCCCTTGAGGTCCCTTCCAACTTTGTCTTTAGTGGTTTTTTTGATTAGACCTGCTTCTGAAAGAAATGGAGGTGGATTGCTTCCGACCCAAAATAGCTGCCACAACCCATGGCCAGGCGCAGCGTACTCATGTAGAAAGCCTGAGGCTCACGGGGTCCCATGCAAGCCAATTGTTTCTCCATGTGGGTGGGAACAGGCAGTTACAGGACAGGCTGATGGGTGCCAGCCATGAGAAACCTGGAAGCCACACTGCCCCAGCAGGGTCTCAGCCACCCGGCAGAGCGTGGCTGTGGCACGGAGGTGACCACAGGGCTGGACAACAAGGAGCTGCATAGGAAGCATCACTAGTGGGGTGCCTTTGGGGTAACATGGCCAAAAACGGGATGGGTGGTGGTTGTGGGCATGGCAAACCCAATGTCCCTCTCAGAACTATGCCATTCCAGAGCGAGGTTTTTATCTTCCTCTGGCCTGATTGCTGAGCCCCCAGCAAGGGCGTGCTGTTTTGCTGGGAGCCAAAGGAATTAATCTGACCAGGTTAGCCCCACTCCTTCCCCTTACCTGGCCTGATTTCATAGATTTGTTGTGCCTTTGTTGCCTCTGTTCTTGTTGCTCCTTCCCTCTCCATGCTTTTGCCTTATTTTGGCTGCAGCAGCCACAGTTGTTCATTTCATTTTATTCTCTTGCCACATACAGGGAAGGCGCCACGAGGAGCTGGGGGAAGGGGAGCCCTGGCAGAGTGTGCAAGTGTGCATATCTGTGTGTGTGTGAACGTGTGCACATCTCCAGGGCACGAGCAGAAGCAGGCTGGTTCCTCCTTGGCTACCTCTCCTCAGAAAGAGGAGGAGAAAGTGCCAAATATCATCTCAGCAAGGGAGCTGCTAGTCAGGGAGCTGGAAATCTTCCCTCTCTTCAGAGCTCTGAAGAATGTAAGAGTCTTATTCAAGTTTTTCACAGCTCCCCTGCATCTTCAGAGAGCTGAAGTAATTTTTCCCAGAAAGTGTGATGTTCATTAGAGTGGTGAATGAGGCAGGAAACTTGCCAGGTATTTAAGACAGACCACAACTGGATGGACTGGATCCAGCTGTCAGGCATCTCCAGAGAAAACATGTTGAACTCCACCAAGATGGTTAGCTGAGGTAGGATTACCTCCTTTGCAGAGCCTTCCTTTACCACACTGGGATAGTCTTAATTTAGGGTTTGGACACTGTAATTTAAAAACTATGAGAAAATCTTCATTCTGAATGCCATCAGGAAATAAGAGATAAAATTTTCTCCCCTTGGGGAGCCTTTACAATCTTTCTCCATAATAAAGAACTAAAAAAGCAAGACAGCTCTGCATAGACAGGCAAATAATACAAGTGCTTTCATCACATAAGCCCTCTTGATTTATGTGCCATAAATCAAATGTGGGAGCTCAAGTCTTTGGCTGGGACCTCAGCACTGGTGGTTGTTCACCATGAGAATTTGCCCATGTAAGAAAACCTCATGGCTTAGTAGTACTTTTTATTTCTACTTGAGCAGAGACAAGCAAATCTGGGCTCAAGGCTGGCCTGCTCTTCCTGTTCGACGTTAGCATGCACTATGAAATAATTTGGATTTGATTAGTTTGCATTATGTCATCCTACAGAAAAAATCCTTCAAAACCAGGATGAAGTCTGCACGAGACCTCCTGTGGCTGACGCTGTGGGTGGCACAGACAGGCAGCGCTCATGCTGAGACCTGGACACCAGAAGACAGCATTTGAGATCTCCTTTGAACACGATGTGTAAAAGCAGAATGTTGCACTCTTCATCGGCATGGTTCCTTGAGGAGATGCCTTTGTATGTGGTCTTAACCGCGTGGAAATAGCATCTCAAATTTTACAAGAAATTTATTTATTTATTTATTTCCAGGAAGAACCTATCTCTTTAAAATAATATTCCTGGGATGTTAAGGCAGGCAGAATGACACAGGAGTTATGGGTACTTATTGTTTTGCCACTGCAGAGTACTGGAGAGTAAGAGCTGCTTGTGACTCCACCTGAGGAGTGAATTAAACGCAGGAATGTATAACTTGCTGTGAAGGTATCTTGCCTTTAAGATCTTTTCACCCTTTTTTGCTTTTAACAAAAACAAGCCCTGCTTTGCAAAGAACTGAATTACTCATTCCAGACTGACAGATTGCCTTCCCATTTCTGCTCTATTCTAAGCAGTTGCATTTTTCAGCTGATACCTGGAAAGAATATCGTCTCTTAGGAGGCTGCATAGGATGGTAAGAAAATACCTGCCTAGATGAGTCACTGGGGAACAAAAAGGGAGAATGAAAGCTGGAAGCATTAAGTTGCAGAAGTCTTGCAGGCAAAAGAAGAAAATCAGCATAGAGTTACTGTATCCAAGATCTGCAGTTTAACAAGAAAAACATTTAATTTTTAATAAAACAAAACCCATTGGGACAAGAGAGAAATCATGGAGGGAATTTAACTCAAAAGAGTTGTCAAGCTATCTTGTTAACACCTTGGAGGCTCAGGTCAGCTTGCCTAGAGGTCAGGTATGCATGTTCCATGCAGTTCTTCCTAGTTGTACAGGTGGGGTAACACTGTAAAAAAGAGACGGCTGGCAGTAAGTACATGCATGTGGATGCATGTGTGTGTGCAGCATCGCTAACCCAGCTCCTGAGAGCACCAGCAAAGGAGCTTTCACTGTAAAATTAAGTGATTTTATTCCTCACAGCTGCCAACCAGAGTCTGAAGCGTGACTGTTTACATGACGCAGGTCACTGCTCCCGTCATGCCACAGGGCAGCCCCAGCTCTGGGTGTTCTGGGGTTGCCACTGGGTTGAGCTTTGGGGCACCAGCTCCTGCTCATGCCAGCCAGCATCCTGTTCCCAGCACCACAGTCAGACCTGGATGGCAACACTTGAAACAGATTGACCCAAGCTCTATCAAGCTGTAAGAGAGAAACAAAATACCACTTACAGCAAGGTCAAAACACTTGTCCTCCTTACCTGCTAATAGGGTGGAAAAATAATTAACCAGGGGCAGAGTGTTGACCAGCGTGAGGGGAACTGGGCAGATCACTGGTATGCAAGCCAGTACTTTCCCTGCATGCACCCCTGTGTTTGTTCACACTGTTTTTAAAGGTATCCTTGCAACCAGAAGGTGTTTTCCCATACTTTTTTTGTTCATTTAAATGAGCCTCAAGAGAAAGTGGAAGGTCTTGAAAAGGACACAGGCTCACCCAGAGTGGCCTGGTCTATCTCAGAAGCTGTTCCTAAAATGACAGAGAGCTCTAAGTCTCCTAGATTGACTGTGCTGCTTCAAAATCACCTTTTCTGAGTTACACATCTGATTCTCACACGAGATGCCTACGGCTTTGTGGGTCTCTCATAACCAGAGCTGTAATTTTTGCACTCAGTGGTTGTTTAAAACAAGTAACTCAAGAGGCCGTGTCATTAACCACCAGCTGTAATTAGCAACCTCACTTTAATGGCCCTGTGTCCCCATTCACAGTGCCCCAGAGCTGCTGGATGGTGGTCAGTCACAAGCACGAGTAGTCTACTTGCAGCAACAGTCTTGGCAACAGGGA
This sequence comes from Mohoua ochrocephala, assembly GCA_013398855.1. Classification (NCBI taxonomy): domain Eukaryota; kingdom Metazoa; phylum Chordata; class Aves; order Passeriformes; family Acanthizidae; genus Mohoua; species Mohoua ochrocephala. Next base: position 31,493 of record VZTA01009095.1, on the reverse strand, counting down.
AACTATGGAAGTTCCATCCCAGAGTCTGATACATGTCTCTCCAGACTGGGTGTGGGCTTCCCACAGTGTGGCTTTCCAGGATCCTGGAGTGTCTGGCTCAGTAGCCAGAGGCTGTGTAGCACACTGTGCTAGCCTGGCCTTGCCATAGGGTGAGATACAGTTTTCCATAACCACACTGGGGTGAAGTTATTTGTCGTAATTTGAATAAGACATTTTGTCGGTGTTCCCAGGTAGATCAGGAGTAAAAAATGAACCTCCTACAGATCTCCTCAAGCTCAGCCTTGTCTTGTCTCCAATGTTGTACTAAAGCATGAGTAGACAATGACCTGACGACCATCTCATTACAAGCATGTGGGATACATCATGACAACAGCTGCCTGGACTTATTACTGTCTGCCCTCTTTTGCACTTCCCTTCCCAGTTCCATTTGCTCTTCAGTCTCAACTCTTGAGTTTTACATGTGGTTTCAATTTAGGTTTATTCTGATGTGAAATACCAGTAGAGCTTCACTGGGAATAAACAATGAAACCCCTGATAGATGCTTGGGCAAAATTCCTGCTGGGATCAAAACCCTGGCTACACCTGAATAAGGACTTCAGCCTTAGGTTTACGTTTGCCATCCCTGCCCGGGTTGCAGCCAGCAGTTGTAAGGACTTCAGCTAAGATGGGCAGCAATAAAATAAAATATCATGTAGTAAGATGTCCCTGCTCATTGCAGGGGCTCAGACTCGATGACTTTCCAACCCAAACTACTCTGTTTTATGATTTGATGATAATCAAGGCCTTTCTGAACAAGCAGACTCATGTGGAGAAATGGAGCCATGGGATTTCCTCACGTACATTGGGGAGGGTGTTGGATGCCACTGGAGGAGCACTCTCCTCTTGCTGGAGAAGCAAGGCAGAGGAGTGAACACACAGGCAGGAGCAGTGGTCTGTAGGAGCTGAGGGAGCCGGAGCACAGAACCTCTTGCGCGGTGCTGCCAAGGGAAGCAGCTCTGTCCTGTGGGCCCCTTCAATGGCCAGGGATGCAGCAGGGCCAGCAGCTGCTGCAAACAGCTGCACCATAGCTGCCCAACCCTGCACCTTGGTTTCTCCCATGAACAGAAGAAACCTCTGGACACACTAAAATGTTGCCTAATGCTCAAGCTATGGGACCATACCAGGCTGGCTTTACTTAGACTGGAGCAAATCAGCTGCTTTTATTGCAGGTCCTTCTGACTTTGCCTGTGTAGGAGTAAAGAAAATTGCCACTTGACTTTTTCCTGTGGAGCCTGCAGTGTGATGGGATATATTTAATCTGAACAGGCTGGCTAATGCCGCCCTTTGAATCGGGTTTGGCTTTGATTAAGTTCTAGCACATATTTGGGGCCAGCAGATTCTTTTCACAATAGCACTTCATGGCTCTGCACATTAGGGCTCTCTCAGGGCATGGTGTATTGCCCAGCATGGGCAGCTCAGACCTGCCTGGTCTCTGGGGCTGTGCTGGCACAGAAGGCGCTGGGGGAAGCACTCTCGTGCGGGAGGCAGAGGCTGTTGCTGTGCAGTCTGCAGAATTCCCATGGAGATAGTGCTTGGCATGTGTCTGAAGTTCACCTCCACACACAATCAGGAGCGCCTCTTATCTTGCTACTTAGCCTGCAAAACTTCTTATACTTGAGTGGACTGATTATAACACAAATAGAGTGACCAGGGGGACTTCCGAGGGCCCTGGAGCATGGACACCTTGCTTTATTCCAGCTACAGGCTGCTTTATGACTGTCTTTGGGAAACATTTCCTTTTAAATGGGCATATTTGTTTGGTTTTGAAGTGGAGGTGACTTATGCAATCAAGGTCAAGCAGCCTCAGATGAATTTCTGGTTCCTTTTACAGAAGAAAAGTTGCCTTGTACGGCATGTGACTCCAGCAGCAAGCTATCTCTTGATGCAGAAGTTGTTTGTCCTCCCTCTCAGAGTGAGCAACCTGGAATGAATGATAACGAATAGATGCTTATCCTGAAATGACTGTGAGCTGCAGTGGCAGGAGCCGAAATGGGGCTTTCAGATGAGAGGTGGATGGAGGAGAGGAGAGGGGATGGGCTTGGGAGATCACCAGTGATCCTGAGGCCTCAGGTGCTTGGGTCCCCACGCCAAACCTAGCACAGGCATCGGCAGCTCTGAGGAATGATGCTTTGTGGTGAATCTGGTGGTGTGGATTTCAAGGAACAGGAGCTCCAGCTTCCCAGCAAGCTGCACAAGTCCTGCCCTTTGTTTTTGCCAGCTCAGCAGAGAGACACAGAGCAGGAGCCTGGAGAGCAAGGCTGGTATTTGTACAAGACATCATTACTGGAGGGCACAGGTAGGGAAACAGGGTGGCGAGGGATGACCTATTCAAAGCACTCTTGCTCTGGGGACTTAGATTCCCGAGAATCTGCACTGCGTATTGCAAATCACACTGCCTGTTTGAACAGCACCCTTTAGGAGCCAAACCTCTTGTGCATTAACCATCAGTATTCAACCTGGAAGCAAATTAAAAAGCAAAGTATAGGCTCAAGGGCCATCCACAGGAGTTCCCAGGTCCTGGAGGGAACCCATCAGTTTACAGCACAGTTTTAATTGAGCCTGAAAAAATTGTGTATAGTTCAAATATCCTAATTGTTTGCAAGACTGGGGAAATACTATGTTTACGTGCTATTTACAAGATTGATGCCTGTGAGAGTTACCACGATTTGAGTATTAATTGTAAGGTGCAGGAGCTATGGGACAGATGAAGTCTGTGAGACTGATTAGGCCCTTCTCCATGTCAGTAGCAGCAGCAGGCAGAAAAAAATAAGGACTCTGACAGAAGAATTTGATGAATCCATCAAGCAGCAAAATCAATCTGCTGAGAAATGAGCGAGCAGCCAATGCGATGTAGGGCTGGTGTCACTGGGAGGGCGAGGGGACAGCACAGTGCCTGCCAGCATGGCCGGAGGTGTCAGCAGTTGGCCAGCTGCTCGGGGAGCCTGTCCCTCGCAGGGCAGCCTGCAGCTCGATGCAGCTGCTCGGCAGCCTGGTGCAGCTGCTCGGCAGCCTGGTGCCTGGGGGGGGGTCCTGCCCACTGCCCTTGGCTCGGCCACAGCCCAGGGCCTTGTGCCCAGCTTTCCCAATGCCAGGCGTGAGTGTCACGGCATTTGAAGACAAAGCCAACGAAGGACTAGCCACAGGTCAGCTTCCCGGTGTGCTCTGGGTGTTTTCTATTGGGCAGCAAAGCAAGGTTGTGCTGAGGGATTGTTCAGCCACACTTCAAGCATGCTGCTACAGCATTTTGTTTTCTTTTCTTTTTAAAGACAGAAGAGAGAGAGGAGTCAGAATTCCCTAGCATGTGTATTGAACTTCAAAGCAAGAGATCGTGGTGTGTTTCCATAGGACCTACAGTTCTGTGCTCTGCCCATGCCCTGTTTGCCAGCAGTGGGAATGGACATGTGGTGATTGACCCAGCCCCAGAGCGGGGCACAGCGCTGGTGGCCCACCTGTGACACTGATTTCCAGACAAGGAAATCACAAGGCACAATAAAACCTGTTTATTTTAGCAGAAGTGAAAATCAATATTTTCCAAGTGCCTCAACAGCCAGGCAGCAGATGAGCTGAATAGTTATTTTCAGCACTACCAGAAGACCATTTTAGACAAAGCTGCAGCTCCCAGCAAACACCTGGGCAGGTGTGTTTTGAAAAGGTCCTTGATGCAGCTCCTGCAATAAGCACAGCCAAGCTATCCATGAGTTAGCACATTGGAGAGACAAACCAGCAGAACAGGAATAATCCAAATCTAACCCAGCACCATCTGCCACACGAGGCACTGCGGCTGTATACAAAAACCTCAGTACCTGATGAGAGGGAGGCTGGGCCCACAAACAATCTATTTGCAATCCAGGCTGTGTGTGATGCTGTCAACACCCATGCGGCTCGTGGAAAGGGGAAATTTGTCCCCGGCGGCAGCTCTGCAAGACCCGCGGGAGAACCACGGGGCAGGTGTGGCACCTCCTGGGGGTGCAGAGAGTCACACTTGGACCTCGCCAGGGACCAGCCTGGGAAAGCCTGGTGGTGCATAACCTACAGCAGGGGAAGACAACGCCCAGACAGGCTTAATTTCTGTCCCACAGGCCCATGTTGGTCAGGGTGAAGGCCGAAGGCAGTGGAACTATGAGGAACCAAAATAAAACCAGCCACATTCATCTCCCTTGCCCCAGAGTGGCAGCTGCCAGGGACAAGGGGCCAAGCCCGAGTGCCACTGCCTGTACTACACCCACTGAGCTGCTCACAGTGGCACCTGCCATGGCCCCAACAGCTCCTGCCAAATCCACCTTTGTCTCTGGTGCCCAAGGTGTGGCAGGGCCCAACACCCGCTGTGCCAGTGATGCTTCCAGCACCAGGAGGGGGCAAGGAGTGACTTGACATTGGCGGAGGGTGTGTCACTTTAGCTGTCTTCCCCCTCAGCTCCCTCTGCCTGGCATCTCCGTGTGGACGCAGTGGTGGAGGTCTGCTGTCCCCATGGGCAACAGGCATTTGGGGCCAGGTGCCACTTTGGGGGGGAGTGGCAACAAGGGTGGTGGAGCTGCTCTGGGGGCTGCAGGCAGAGGAGAGCCTCTCCATGGTTCTCACTCTCCTCCCTTCCCTCCTGCTCACAGCTTGCCAGCAGCCAGCCCAGACACTTGGAGGCAGGATTTGTCCCCTGGAGGTGGAAGGACAGGGCTTGGGCACTGCCAACTGCCATGAGATGGCTGTCAGGCTCGGTGGGAAACACCCGCGTCCAGGGTCAGCTAGTGATCTACGGTGGGCACTGGTGTGAGGCCAAAACTTGTCGTTAACATTATTATTATTTTTTACTGCTTTGTTTTTAGCTGAGCATTTATGTTTGTGCGATCTCTCCTGCTGGGCAGCTCTGGCTCCTCAGGGAGGTCCACAAGCAGGCATGGCACAGTGAAATCCCAGCTCGGGGGGAGACAACACTGGGCAGTGGGTAGGGTCAGGCACAGGAGGATTGGAAGGGGAGAGGATGACAACTGAGACTTCAGAGCAGATACAATCCAGATCTATATATATAAAAAAAGTAATTAAACAGAGGGAGGCAGAATTAAAAGGTCACTTCGGGGCTGCCACGTGGTAGCATCTTTAAAGCTATCATGCAATGCAGCCTGGTGTAAGAGCACAGCTCTGTTACGGGTTATTGCATTATATGCTCCCTCATTTTCTCTCTCCAGACAGTGAAATACAAGGGTCTAAAACAGGAAGGCAGTTTCCCAAATGCAAGGCCCTGTGAAGGGTGAGGGTGGAGAAGCACAGTGATGCAGCAGCCACCTGGCTGTGTGACCCAGGGAAGAGAGTTATGTGCTTCCTTGGCTTTGCTCCTTGCCTCGGGGAACCTCCTGGGAGGAAGAAGCCATGGTACAGGGCCATAATTGTTTTCTTTTCTTTTTAAGGGAGTTAGTCCAAAGAAGAACTGGACTGTGCCTTCTCCTGCTGCTTGTTAAATACCTGGGATGTCAGCTGCCCCCCTCCCCTCCCCTCGGCTTTTGCATTCTCTCTCATGATCCCATGGTGGCATTGCAGCTTCTAACACCCTCTGACACCCAAGGCTGTGCCTTGCTCACCAAATTTCCTGCTCTCATACATTTCATCTTCCCTCTCCCAGTGCAGCCTCTTGAAAAGTTACTTCTCAGTTCAGTCACCACCTTTGCTTCCCTAGATACCTTGTTCATTTTCATCTGTTTTCTTTTGCTTTATGTGTTCTCTTGCTTGTTGGTTAGGTCAATCACAGGCCAAGAGATGGCAAGGCACTTCTATCATGCCCATGTCAGCTACTGGGACCTTCCTGGCAGCATGGGACACTCTGTTTGTCTGAGGAAGGGGTAGGAATTCAACCATTCCAGCTGTTTCTGTCCTTGTAAAGTCCTACGTTTGCAGTGCCTTTTTAGAGCCTGCAGCAGTGCTTTGTTGGTGCAGTTTCTCTGCTTCTCAGCTTGCTCTGTTTTGAAGCTAGATGGTTTCAAGAATTATAGCTGGAAAGCATTGGAACAGGCAGGCATACTTTGCCTCTCTTCACAATTACCGTGCTTGCACACTTAGAATGATTTAGTTCATTTAGCATTTTAAATTCCACACAATTCCAGGAGCACAGGGGGATACATTAGTCTGAATTATTTCCTGCCAAACAATTCTGCCGTGCAGACTGCCAAGGCTGCTCGAGGTGTGCCGGGGGCAGAAAGCTCACTCCACCGCAGCTCCAGGATCCACATCTTCAGCCCTGGAGAAGGAGTTTCTATGGAGACATTTGCAGTAAACAAATGTATGGCTTCCCCAGCGTGTGCAGGCACTGCAGCCCCAGCCCTGCAAGCTCTTGGGCTGTATTTTTTGGCAGGGGCTGATACCTATGAACCCCACCCAGCCTGTGCCCCCCACCAGCCCATGGCCCTGCTACCAGCAGTGCTGTCTTTGCACCTTGGTAAAGCATGGCAGGTAGGATCAATAATTCCCAATATTTTAGCTAGGGGATAAATTTTGAGGGGTCCCAGCACAGTATCATGCTCTCCTGGCAGAACAAACAAAACTCTCATTAAATGTTTGTGTACATATAGCCAGGGAGAGGCACAAAATCCTATGCAAAAGCAGAGCAGTGGTTTCATGCCTCTTCCCAGGGTGTCTCCAGGCCCTGTACCCACCTCCTGCATCTCTGCATACTGCTGTGCCCATAGCTGGAGACCTGCACCCCACTTGACAATGCTGAGCATCCCTGGGCTCCGATCCTCAGGTCTGGAGGGAACTAAAGCCCCTCCTGTCAGTCTTTGAAACACTTCTTCCCTGAGACGGCTCAGCAAACCAGAACACAAGGAGATGATGCTCAGTTACCTTCTACTGGGTTTACAGTCATTTTTCCACTCTCTTGTGACGCCTCAGCAGAGCTTTCCTGGTTTATTCATGATGGGCAGTTTCTCTAGGAGTAAAATGTCTGTGACTTTTCCTCACAGAGGTAGATATGATAGCTCCAGTACCCCAGCCAAATATTGCTTGTGTAATAACCAGAAACTGTGCTCTAGCTTCATTATTTTTCCTGTTAAGGCTTCTCTTGCTGCTCCAACTCTGCTCTGTGTCCCCTCTCGGATTGCAGTGATGCATCATGCTGGGCTGCTCAAAGGCTGCTGCTTCTCTGGGAAGTACTGTCTGTCACCCAAGTCTAAAGCTGAGGCCTGAATATATAATATATGCTAAACATTTTGCCATTATTAGGCTAAAGAGCAAATGCAGCCACCAGTAACTTTGATCCCAGAAGACCAGCACAACACAAAGCAGGGATTCACCAGCTGAGTGCGCATTCTTATTTTTATCATGGCATCCAACAGAGCAATTGTTAATGGACCTGAACAAAATTTGACCCATATTGATTTCCAGATGCTGAGCTGAGCTGAGCTGGCCTAGGTGCTGGCTGCAGCTCTCCAACAGTACCATGCCCTTGAATCTCAATGTGAAACAGAGATAGAAGAGGCCCTTAGGATACTGGTAACACCTAACTATTGGAGAGAGAGAGCTCAGACTGAGTCAGCTGACTCTCTGGCCTTGTTTCAGCCTTGGCTTGTGCTTTATGGGGGGACAAGGGAACAGGCAGGTGGCCATGGGGTGCTGGAGGTGTCCCAGGGAACAGCAGACATGGCCCATGCTGCACAGACCAGAGCGGGCTTTGCCAGCAGCACCGTTGCCGGTTAATGGCTGCCGCAGCTCAGCCTGCCCGGGAGTGAGGGACCCGCGGTGCTGCCTCACCATGGGCACTCACACAGAGGGGCTGCACAAAACAGAGGCCACTTCACATTGAAATCCCCTTATTCTTGCTCAGCTAGCTGTAAGAAAAGGTTATTCGAGCACTTGAGAAACACCACGTGCTCCAGAACCAGGGTGATAGCACGGTTTTAGACACCCATCCCTGCCTATCTCTAAGACCCAGGACTTGCCCTCTGTGGCACCCAATGGGATTGTCAGCCAGGCCATGGCCCTTTAGGGTCCCTCATGTTTTGAGATTGCAGCAGGGCTGTGGCTTGACATCTAAATATGACCCTCAACCCCTCTCGCCCACCCACTGCCCACGGGTGATGGGTGAGTGGCCCCCACATGTCGCTCCCCAGCCTGGGCCGAGGCTGCTGCTGCTGCAGGTGAGTACCCCACTTTCAGCCAAAGGAGTTAATGAGGGTGCCCTGCTCTTGCTTGCTTTTCTAGTTCCCTTCCTTTGAGAGTTAATGTATGTCTTGCTCTATTTTTTGCACAATAACAACAGCGCAGCTCAGGGGAAATTTGCACGAGGGGAAAAAAAAGACTATGTCAGCCTACTGTGGCTTGTTTTATTCTCCTGAAAATGGCTGGAAATTGAAGGAGTGCTGGGACAAGTGCCTCCTGGGTGCGCCCTGCTCCTGTCAGCACATGGGCTCTGCTGCAGGCAGCTCTCACACCCAGCTGGCCTGACCCCGAGCGACCAACCTCACCTTCTTACATAAGGGCACTTACTGAATTCGGGTTATGAAACTCTATTGGTTTCCAAGAGACACAGCTGTCCCAGCACCGTGGCCTGCATATCACTCAGCTGTCTTGTGGGAAAGAAGCATCTTCTGATCAGAGATGGTGCCATGGCCAGCAAGGGGGCTGGTGACACTTGACAGGTAAGCCAGTCTGGAGGAGTGCCTGTTTCCTAGCCTTGCACCTTGCTGGCAGAGATATTCCGGGGAGCTGTTGCAAGAGGTCATGGCAATAGCCTAAGCCAAGTTACCTCTGCTCTCATGGGACCACTTAATAACCCCTTGGTTTCTTTAAACTAATTACTGCTATGAGAACTCAATGGCAAAACAAATGTGTACAGGCCTTGATATTGCTGAACCCTGGCTATGCTATACCAACAGTTCCAGTGAGTGAGGTTAGGAAGAACTGCTACTGTAGACCAAGGCTAGATATACAGGCCTTCTTAAACCAGAGACCTCTGGCAATATGAAAATAATCTTGTTAGAATAGTATGTATTAGCTATGGTAGGTCAAGAGATGAGAGAGTGAAGGGAGCAGGTATCTGCTCTGCAGAAATACAGCGATTGAGGAGAGACCCTGTGATAAACCGTGTGAGTCAGAACAGTGAGCATCTCTGCAGCACTTGAGGTGGGAGCTCAGCTCTAGCAAACGTGGGTTATTTGGGTTCTGCTGCTGTTATCAGCTTGGCAGCCTTCAGAAGTGATGCCCGAGCTGTCAAACACAATGCAGAAGTGTTTTCAGCTTCTCTGAGGGCAGGATGCAAAGAGAGCGGAGCTGCCTTTCTGGAGCTTGCCGCTGGTCACTGCCTGGTGCAAACGCAGGCTCACGCTGCCTCTCCACAGTGATCTGGGGGGCTTTTGGGCTGGGGCCACTGTGCTCTGAGCAACCCAGGGGCTCAGCTGGCTGAGGGAATGGCTGGATCCCAGCCCATTCCCCCGCTGCAGAGGTGAGAGACGCTCTGCCTCTGCCTCGGCACCTGCTTAAGCAGCAGCCCGGTGCCACTCTCCTCGCCTGCTAATGAGAGCCTGTGACGGTGACGAGCCGGTGCTGCCCTTTTGCCCAAAGCTGCGTTTCCTTCTCCAGGTTAAGGGAGTGTGTGCTGAAGTGCTGCTGCCCAGGAGTTTCCCCCGGAATATGTGTACCAAGGAAAGATATACTGCACATTCCCGAGCTTGGCTTTGTGTTTTAATCATACCCCTATTTAATGCTGATGCTCTGAACCCCACTGCCTTCCAGCACACCACTCAGTGCAGGAGACCCAGCTCCATGCAAATACTGGGAATACTGTGGGACACCAGCCAGAATGCTGCGTGTTCTTCCGAGATGCTGGCGTGCGCATCCTGCGATGGTTCACAGAGCTGTGTTGTTGTGCAGCCCGTCTCGGGGCCACGTGAAATGAGCTCTGAGGCAAAAGGAGGATGTGGAAGGACGGGAGGGCAGGAGGGAAAGTCCTACCTTACTGAAGACTCTGGTTGGCAGCACACCGGTAGGTTTGCCCTGTGGATTTGGCCCTGTGCTTTAGCTATGTTGGTGAGGTCCTTCATGGTTTCCAGAAAGAAGGAGGGATTTGGGCATGCCCTAATTAAGGGAATTTCCTGGGCACCAAAGGCACTGAAGGGAAGGAAGAAAGTAGTACTGGAGAGGTCTGGGGCAGCTTGGAAAGGATCCCTGGCCCAGGAGCTGTGTGAGGAAAAGAGGAGAGAGAGAAAAGCTTGAGCAGGTTATGGGCATAAAGACAAGTTTTCTCAAGGGAGTGGGGCCACGAGGGTTTTCTCAGCAGAGGAGTGAGCTGAGAAGAAGAAAGGATGAAAAAAGGATGCCAATACACCAGCAAGTGCAGTGGCACTGACCACATCATGGCGACATTCAGGGAATTTGGGCAAATCTTAAAGTTGTAATGTTCAAGAAAGAAACTTTATTTAGCTTTGATTAGTAGTAAAGAGCACAAAGGTCTTGCGTGACCCCGATGATTAATTTTCTGAGAGTCTAATACATCCAACATTCCTAAAATCCAACATTAAACGAGGAACAAGCTAAGCCAGCTGAGCCAGCTGGTGAATCAGCCATGAGTACAGCATCCCTCTGCTCCCGTTCACTGTGTAGGGAGCACAACCTCCACCCCTTCTGAAGCACAGCAAGCAGCCAGCTCCCACAGGAGATCTCAGGTGGATGGGGAGCAGTGCAGCCCACAGGAGCCCTTGGAGACAGCGTTGCCTCCCCTGCACCTTTGGCTACGTAAAAGAGCAGAGTTATAATGAAAGGGGTGTCAAGCTGTAATTTTTGGACTATCTCCCAGAGGATGCCAAAACTCTCCTTTTGGTTTGGAAGGACCAGCTGGTCTATCCACCTCTCCTGCCCAGCCCTGTGTGCCCAGTGAGAGGAGCATGTCCTTCCTAGTCTGGAGGCATCCACCAGCTCCAGGTTCAAGCTCTCTGCCACACATGAGCAGTGGTTGGTGCTGGGTGGGTGATGGTGTCACAGGATGCCTGATTTCAGAGCTGTGCCTGGCCAGGCTGTGCTGGCCCTGGCTCACCCCAAAAGCACCGTGTCACACAGGCCACACCTCGTTTACAGCCCCTGGGATGGTCAGTCAGATTCACACCTCTGACCCTTGGGCTCAGAAAACCTGGCAGCACCCATCTAGGTCCTGAAGAGTGGAAGCAGGCACTAGCCCTCGGGCCCATCATTAGCATTTTGGCATTGGTCTGCCAGTGACCAGGGCACAAAATCACCTATTTGCTGCCTCTAACTGTCAGACAAAGCATCTGAACTTCGCGAGCCCAAGGCAGTGGGGCTGCTACACAGAAATTATGAACTGAGTCATAACTTCAAATATCCAAATAAAAAGTCTCATTTTCAAGCATCTGACAACTCTCTAGGAGCTTCTTGTTTGATTTTTCAAACACTCCAGCAGTTTGTCACACCTTATGGCCAAGTTTGCTTTTTCTGCCTTGGAGTGAAATGCGAGGAGCTCATCACAAACTAACACCAGCCCTTCGCTGGAAAAAAAATGTTTTACACGCAGCTCCTGAGGATCAACTGCTAGTGGTCAGCTACCTAAAGGCCTGCTGGAGAAGGAACTGGTGATCTGCTAGTCATGCCCTTCCTGATTTTTATATAGTAACATGGGTACTAGCACATGGGGTCTTCAGCTTGGGGGAACTCCCCTAGCTGAAATCCCCCATGGGCATAAAAGTAACTTAGGTACCATCCATCACCTAAGCTGGCAGGAGCTCTGTGCTGAGCCAGTGAGCAGGGCAGGGATAAGCACCAGTGCCTATGAAGGGCTTGTGCCTTCCCCTGTTGATGGACCAGCAACTGAGGGTGTCCTGGGGGAAACAAAGCAAAGCAATAAATCCAACTTGAATGAATTTTAACCCCTGATAGTTTCATGACTTCAAATTTATGTCAGGTTCTAATGAAGCAGGAAGAATGGGGTTGTCTCTCTCCTTGAGCTAGATAGCATGTGTCCTTGGGGGGGGTTGCATCTCCTCTTGCCATGGGAGCAGAGGGAGAACGCCCGGCCCTGCGTTGCAGGGACAGATGCCTGCGGGGCTGCCGTTAGAGACAGTATCACAGTAACTGCTTTCCAGAGGCTGAATTTAGGTTTGTGTGGGTGGTATTTCCCAGCTGTGGGTGTCTGGCGTTGCTACCTTCCCACAGGGTTTTGTATGTGGAATTAACCCCTCCAGCACCAAACAACGAACTCAGCAAGCCCTCTGGTGCTGGTCGGGGCCACTGCACAGAGCGCCCAGTCCATGGTCCTGGCACCCTCCCCTGCCTGCCATGGGCACCCAGTTTCACTTGGGCTGCTCACAGCAGAGGACTCCTGGGCTCCATGTTGTGCTTGGGAGGGGACATCCCCAGGGGGTGCCAAGACCTGCTCCCAACTCAGCAATGCCCCACTTCCTTCAACTCCTCACTCATGTCAGTCTCTAGTCATTCAACCTGTCCCCATTTCCTCGCTCTCCTCTAGGTCAATCACCCCCTATCCTCACCTAGCGTCCCAGTTTTCCCTGCTGCTGGTTTGTCCCCTCTCTGCTTTCTTTTCCATTCTCCATCTCCTGCCAGCCAGCCTCAGGCTCCCCACACCTCAGGGCTGCATGGCCTGACACCATTTCACATGCCCAGCAACAAGCAGCCCTGGCCTGAGGACAGCCTGAGCACGCTTCGGTCATCAGTGCTGGTTGGTGCCACCTGCCCTGGGTTTCAGCCTGCCACTGGGATTGCAGAGCTGCAATATCTCCTGCTTCTGCTCAACAGCAGCTGGCTTGGCTTTGGAGAAGCTTCATCCAGACGGCTGAGTAGGATTAAAAAAGTCTTAAAAACTTTAGCAAGAGAAATACTTTTTAAAAATTACCTCTATTTTTAAAATAAAGTGTATCTGTTTATCCATAAAACCCAGGAGCTTGGGTCATGCTCTAAAGCCATTGAGACTTCAGGAACAGGACTGCTCTCATGCACATTGACTTTCTAGAAGTCAAATCTCTTCTAAACTAATTGTCAAAATCCATAAAGGAGTGAAGTCCCTTGAGGAGACACCTTCCCCCATCCTGAGCCCTACCTTGGGTATGAAGCTGTGCCTTTAAGCGATGTGTCTTCCCCCGTTGACCAAAGGAAGATCTCAATCCAGGCGCTTTGTTTTTCAGCCACTGAAGAAGAAATCTTTCAAATGGTAGGCTGGAAACTAGTGCGCATGATGATTACATATTTTTTTGTTTCCTAGTGGTTCTTTTTATGTGTTATTAAGAATTTATGATGTTACATATTCATGCCTAACCAGCAGGGCTATTATTTTTCACAACCCTCACAGTGCCCACCTCATTCCAAGGGCATCCCATGTCACGTGGAGCAGTCAACACCCCTGTCTTGTCCTCCCTTGTGCTCTTGGGTCTCAACACCAGGCTTGCCTGGTTGTGGAAACCCCAGTCCATCCACAAGGCTCGACAGCTGCAGGCATTCCTGTGAGCTGGCCTTGGGCACGTGTCCCAGCAATGACCATGTGTGGGGCAAGCTGGGGAAGAAATGCAGCTGCACAGGAGTCAGCTCAGCTGCTCTGCTGAAGGGGTTCCCAGGTGCAAGGTCATCATCCTGCCTTGGGGTGGTGAAGCCTCCAAACATGCTTCTTTTAATATGTTTTGTTGTAATAATTATATCTCAGTAGAAATTACATGCTCAAAACTAAGGAAAGGGCAAGGTGCTTACCCTGATTAGCAGAACTTCATTGGTTACTGAGTCTTAATTTTATGATTGGAAGTGAAAAGCTGACTCACCCTCCCTGGCTACCTTCAGCACTGATGCAGCAGTTTTCTGGCTTTGCTCTGGAGGCATGAAAAATATCAGGTACAAAATGAATACAAGAATCATCCAGAGAAACAGCCCAGTAACAAATAGGGAAGCGTTGCTTTGGCAAAAGCTAGACAAGAACATTACGGATTAATTCAAACTATAACAATTGCCATTGAATGTCTGGAAAGATGGTAGAAGTGCAGTGTTATTACACTGTGCAAAATGTGAATTTGCTTTGTTTCTCTTGTATTAATGTCTGTCTAGAATTCCTCTTGCCAAAAAAAAACAAAACAACCAACCTGCAAACAAAGGTAATCAGTAAATCCAACTCAAGTTAACATTAAACCCCCTGAGACAGAGGAAGCCACAAAGGCTGGCTCTGGCTGCTCGTGGGCAGCAGGAGCCCTCCACCAACTGGAGGCACCCACCCAGTGCATCCTGCCCTCGCTGCAGCCACAGGGTTTGGGGCTGCTCACGTAGGATTGCAGCTCTTGTCTCCATGGATCCATTTCCAACCAGCTTAATTAAAAGAAAGACAGCAATGCCTTTCTGACCAGAACAAAGCCAGGTGGAAAAAGGAGGCTCTGGATGTCCATCATGAGCTGCCCCGGGCGTGAAGCTGGCAGCCTCACGGGGGGCAGTGCTGGGACACGGAGGACGCAGTCCTTGGTGACTCGGGCGCGCAGGTCAGCGGATGCTGGCTGTACGCGAGCGTGCCGCTCGGCAGCTGAGAGGAGTAGATTTTGCAGATCGCGATTAATTCTCCCAGGCATGTGAGCACTGGATGGAACAATTACAGCTGTGGACAGTTTTATCCTCTTTGCCAAGAGCAGAAAATGGAAGTGCTGCAGAAGAGACAGTATTATATCCCCAATCTCCTTATTTAATAGTGGAACAAAATGTACTTTTATTCCTGTGCAGTTTGCAGCAACAAACTGAGGCTTTCTTCCTCTTACCCCAGGGTGCTTTCATTTGTTCTGCCAGCCCCTTCTCTGTCAGTCAAAGGATATACATTATTAATGTATGGACTAAATGCTGTTCTCACTCATCCCTTTGCTCTCAAAAGCAGCACTTACATGAAGAGGACAAGCAGGATTTGGCCCCAGGATTTTAATTGTGTCACTCCAATGAATTGGTTTAACACGGACTTAAATGGGAAGCTTTTTGTTCTGATTTTTTTTTTTGGGTGTTTTAATTACTGAAGGGGTTATTGTTTGGCTAATTTAAATCACCATGGAAGGGAATACCCTGCTAGCTGCTTGAAGAATTACTCCTGCAGATCTGTCTGAAATGGCAAGAGATTAAGCCTGAAAATACAGCTTTATAAATTGTGATTATGAACAGCTGGGATTTATTTTTTTAAGGGAAAATGTATGTGCAGGAAGAGATGGCACCTACAAGGGCAATTAAAATTTTTGAGCTAATCCTACAACTGAAGTTGAATCAGCATCCAAAGCATGTTTTTGTCAATTCATAGGCCCATATCAAGACATACGTGAATTGTATTTATGCAGAGCCACAGTCAAGTTGAGCAAACCCAGCACGTTGCTGCTTGTGCCCAGAAAGTACCGATGCTTTGGAAAATGCAGTATACAGCAGAACACACATGCAAGCAGCACTTTGGATAACAGTTAGAGAGCCATATTAATTAAGGCATATTAATGATCCTGAGAGGATGCTAAAGGTAAAAGTAATGGCTGCAAAACAAAGACCAGTTCTTGCCCCGATGTCCAAAATGTAAGGGCTGGACCCAGCAAGTCCCGCTCCTAAGATTTATTCAGCACTTGAACTGCAGAGGTGGGATCCCTCTCACTTGTGCACTGTGCTGAGGAGGAGGGCAGGTGGGCTGGGGATTAATTTGCTCTCACACGAGACAGGTGCCTCCAGACAGAAGGACACTAAATGAAAAATAAACGAGATGATGAAGCACAAGAAAGAGGAAGAAGTAAGCAGGTTGGGCAGGAGATGCTGGAAATTCAGCAAAGCTGATCTGCAAGGTCTTGTCAGTTCAGGGTTCACTGGGGGTAAAACCAGAGTGGTAAGCCTTGACCTGGGAACTAATTACGTTAAATACATAGTGTGAAACACACCCAAGGTTTTTAAGGAGCTGTCTGGTTGCTCACTTCAGAACAAGGGCTCCTTAGGTTCACGGTGGTTTTAAATGTAGGGAGAGCAGGTTTGGGCTGCTCTCAAACCCTCCTCTCTGGGTTAACTCTTTACCAGCTGCACATTCATATGGCAGTAAAAAACCCACCTGTCCCCTGCTCTACTGACGACTGCACAGCAAGCAGTGAACAGAGGGCATCGTGTCAGGGTGGCTGTGGATGTGCAGCCCTGCTCTCTGCCCCATTTGGTCCCAAGCCTTGCCCTCATGTCTCTGACTTCCAGCTCTCTGTCACTAAATAAGGTCACGTGTGATGAAGGGCTGAAAAGGAGAGGGCGGCATGGCAGAGGGAAATGTAGTCTTAGAAAAGATAGATGAATTTGAAGGCTAAGGGCCAAGGCAGTAAATCAGAATTAAAAAATATATAGTCTGAAAAGCAAAGACCTTGTGGAGTAAATGACTTACTCAGTGAAGAAGGAGTAGGAGAGCCCTTCTGCTGCTCATGAACTGTTTATCCAGTGAGGAACACAGAGAGGCAGAGAAAGAGTTGTTTCAGCATCTATCAGCTGCAACAACTTCTGTACCTGTTCTGCAGGGGAAAGACTTGTCAATGTGACCTGAGAAAAAGGACGGTGTGGCTGTGACTTGTGTGCATTTGGGAAGTCTGGCCACGGAGCTGGAGACAACTGTGCTGGGTGCTATTTGAGACCCCACTGGTGGATGCTGCAAAGACAGCTGGGAAGATGCTGGGAAACAGGAGAGAGACGGGGAGGATAACAGGAACAGCCTGACAGCTGCTACCAACTTCTGGGATGCTTCCTGGCAAAGCAGGGTTTTGAAGGAAGGAAGTGAGGTTGAGAGTGGGGAGAGGAGAATACAGGAAACAACAGATGAGGACAATGATTTTTTGGGCAGCTTTTTGCACTGACACTCTCCAAGGGTGTGTAAAGGAGCAGGGCCAGGCAGTGTATGTGAAGGCTGTACATTAGAGGGAGGGGTGCTGCACAGAGGAGATGTCAAGGACCTGGACAAAAGCATTGACTAAGGAAGGCAGAAGAATCGGCAAGACTTCTAACTCATACGGAGGGATCTAGATGGAGACCCAAACCAAACCAAACCAAGGGCTCGTGGGCAATCCAAAGGGACGTGATAGTTGTAGCAACGCAAAAAAGATTCAGGGGTAGAAGAGCTGTGGGCAAGAGGTTAAGAGCTTTCTTTCAGGGGTACAGAGCTACAGCTTTTGGTTAGACGTTCATTTGGAAATGTCAGAGACAGTGGCTGTGATTTATTCCACAGTAAAGAAGAAGATTGAGGAGTTATTGGGAGTAAAAATGGTAGCTCACGCATGTTTTTGGAGAGGAAAGACTTAATGCAGCTCTCCTAGAAAGCTGGCTGGAAATGAGGATAAGGAAAAGGCTGCCGTAAGAATGGAGAAACTAGAAAATGGCAGTGGTTGGAAGACAAAAAAGGCTTATAAATAATGTTGGTTTTGATAGGTCTTGCTAAATTAAAAGAAGGACTGTTTCTACACAATATGAATCCACAGATTGGGATCCACTTTTTTAAATAGATGGTATTTACAATAGCTTAAGAAAAACAAGAGATGCCTTTCTCAAAAAATAAGCAATGTGTCCTGCAGTCTGAAATCTTGTAACTAAGAAACTGACCCAAGGGTTACCGCTGGGATTAATGGTTTAATGTCTCTGCATACCAATTTGCCTGAAGAGTGGCTTGAGACAGACTGGTCTCAATAAGAATCTTGATTTTAAGTTAAATTCTGCACCATCTGTTCCATTATAATCTGTTTCCATTCACTCTCCAAGGGGACAGTAACAGCTTTACTTGTTTTAAGAAATTGGACGACTAACCTTCAGGAGGAATAACATTTCAACACTTTCTCTCATAATCAGTTTTAGCAACAATGGCAATGAGCTCTTAGCAGAGCTTCTACCTGCCTGAGAGCCAGGGCCTCTTGCAAAGAAAACTCTGGAAAGCAGCACTTTCTGGCTGCCGAGTTCATAGGTGACAATACTGGTTTTTTGGTGGAACTTTTCAATATTCTCATTTCTCTAGTTCTAGTCTTCTCTTGAATGGGGACTGCTTTCATTGGGCTTTCCCGTTCATTTTCTCCCACAGAGCTTCCTGGAAATGGAAGGACTTCTGTTCTCTCCCTGCCAGCTCTACAGCATGTCACCTGTTGGAATCAAATTCTGGTCAAAAGCAGCTCATAAACTTCCCTGCTGACAATGAAGTCTCAGTATCAGTTAAGTTCCCATCCAGTCTTTCCCTTCCTGAGACAGCAATTATATACAAACCTGTTCAACTGTACTTGAAGAGATGAGTATCTGGGTAAGGATCAGTGCAGCACCAGAAGGTCTGGTAGAGACATACCCACAACAAGAAGGGATGGAGGAGAAAAAAGCCCCAAACACTCAAGCACTTAGCACATTCATTACCACATTAGTTAGAGGGATGGTGTGTCAGTATTTGCAAAATATCTGTCATGGGTGCCATATAAAACACATTTTCATCAAGACATTGTTAGTTTATTGCCTTTAAATGGACCCTAACCATCATGAGTACTCAATCAATCCTGAGCCAGCCTCAAGTGCTCAAAGGCAAACCTTTCATGTAAGCAAATGCACAGTGAACTTTCTTACAGTCTCTAATTGGGATCCTACCACTGCCTCTCCTCCTTTCCTCATGCAGGGCAGCTGTCGAGGAAAAGTGTTTGTCTTTGCTGAGCTCCTCCAGAAATGCAGACTCCCTGCTGCTTCCCTGCTCCCAAACACAAGCTTCCCCACACAGGCACCTCAGTTTGCCAGACTTTTCCAGGGGCTGACTGATCGCTTGCCGGTACTCGGGAAAGGGATTCCGTACCAGGTGCTTCGGTGTGAATTCACCTCCCTGACAAAAAAAAATACAAGCACCAAAGAAAATTTGTCTTGTAGTTTGGGCATTTCTCAAGTGTTTCTCTGACATCCAGCACGGCAGGAGGTTATTTTGCAGCTCTAATCCCCCATCCTCCCCCATAATGACAGCGAGCCTTTCCTCTACCCAGCCATTTTCACAAATAGGAACAACAGGATTGCCTTTAAGATACCTCCCTTTCTGCAAATACAGCTGTCCTTAGCCAAGGGTTTTAACAGTTCAGGCCTAGGGCCAGTTAGACACAACCAGTTACATTGCTTGTGTGGCTCCATGAGCCTCATGTCGAGAGGGTGGCAGGCCGGCGGTCAGGAGTGCAGTCTCAGGAAGCACCTCTGCCGATGCCAGGTTGCTTCTGTCCCTTTGCAGGGAGTGAAAGGTGAAGTCTGGCCACCACGGACTCAAAATAGACAGCAGGGCACGGTCAAGGCAGTATTAGCGCTTAGTATTAGCACTGGACAATTTTACTGTCATATGATGGCGCTCCTACCCATTCACCCACCACCAGTGGGGAAGTGGGGCACAACACGGAGATGTCTGGGTCCTGAAAAAATGGCTGGAGTCACAGAGCAAGCAAGAGAGGCAATGGATGTCAGAAGTGTCTAAGAGAGTGGTATCCAAATCTCTGTCCATAGGGCACTAACCTCTCTGAGGTCCACAGAGTCATACTGCCCACACAACTTCCAATCAAAAGGTTTATGATAAAAGAACAGGAGAAATTTTGAGGACTGACAGTGACTATAGCCCAAAAACATCTTATGACTTTATCAATTACAGTTTGTAAAGAATGTCTTACTACAGCACTGTATATGTTTTCTAGAACAGACTACTGCACCTTCCAGCCATGCATAAACTGTCTTCTGATATACAGACATCAGTTACACTGATTTTAGTAACATATGTGATGTAGCTTTTACTAAGGTGTTCAAGCCAGCAGCTTTCTGCACATGCATGCGAGTATTTAGCACATGACAAAATTAAGTTCCTGCTGACTTCAGTGATGTAGAATTCAATTATTGTTTGAGAAAAATACAGGCAGGCTTTGTCCATTTAGAAGTCAGCCCAGAAGCTGAGAAGTTGTCCTCCTTCGCTATCGGTGGTTATGGTGCAAACAGTGTCACATTCTTTCAGCTGCGTAACAGCTCTTGTTTTCAGACGCATAACAGCAAATTCTTTGAATGATTTACTGCAGCAGCAAAAAGCAGCTGTTTACTATTTCTTAACCTTACTTAACACGGTCCTTAATAAACACTGTTTCTTAGACCTCAATAAGAAGAATATTCTCTTCTAGCACTGATCTGATAAGAGCTAACAGCAGCAGATGTCCCTTAGAAAATCTCTTAAGGTTAAGCAATTTTTTGTAAAATCATAACGAATCTAAATTTCCTTTCTAAATAAAAAGGAAGCAAAAGAAAACCAGTCACAAATAAAAAGTATTTTCCCCTCAGTTTCTGTGTGGAAAGAAAAAGGAGCTTCATTGACATCCTGATCAGTTCCCTTACTGCACACAGCCCCTTGTGATATAAAATCTGAGTTGTGTCTCCAACAACAGAAAATACAACTGCATTAAACATTACTGTAACAAAAGTGAGTAATGACCATAAGAATAATTCTGAATACCATGAGGACACATACAAACATTTTAGACTTTTTGTGGTGGTTTTTTTAAGACAGCATCATTCTTTTATTATTCTTCTGGTTGGAAATAGTTAGTTTTCCCTCTTCAAAGGATCCACAAATGTTCACAGGAAATGAATAAATAAAGCATCAATTGTATAGAAAAATATGCAGTGATTATCAACAGCTAAAGAAAATGTGTACTAAGAGAAAGTAAAAACCATCAGTAGGTAATGGCTACTGAAATTTGAAGGCATATCAAGAATAAGATATTAAAAATTAAGGCCTGTCCTGATGGTCTGCAAGTAAGCTGGGCAATTAACGTGGATTTGTTGTCCAGGCATACTTTAATTTTGCAAAGCACTGAAAAAGACACAGAGGCAGCTTGCGTATTACTCTTTTATCAGTAAGCGAAGGGTAAAGAGAAAGACATGATGTACTCTTGTGAGGGGTTGGATTACATTGGCATCCATATGGAAAAGATAGGCAGCAATGGTTAAAGTATAGGGACAGTCTTGAAAACCAGAGGGAGAAATGGCCAGAATGATGTCTGGTGAAAAGTCACTCAAGCATTTAGTCTAATTAGCATTCTGCAGTTTTATACCCAGCATTAACAACTATTGCACATTCAGATTTATCAGGCCAGCCTGGTCCTTCCCATTGCCAGCCTGTAGGTAAGTAAATACTCGGCAGAGCTCAAACTTTAATGAGAATGCTCTCGCATGTTCGGGGCCTCGAACGGATCAGGATGGAGTACATAAAGCTTCTGATAGCTTGACAGTGGGCAAACCATGCAAAAAAAAAAAATTTCAAGGAGTTCACCACAGTGGTTGCCAGTATAAGAGTGTGGGTCCTGAGAGACAGACAAATAATGACTCAAAAGTCAACACAGTAACACCGTCATTAGCAGAGTCCAAAAACACAGCTGAGGTTTTAAAAGGCAGATACAAAGACTACAAATATCTAAGGAAAGCTAAAGTTAAGTCCATTACCTGATAAAGAAGGAAAGAAAATGAAAGATAAGATTTACAAATAAGTAATAAACATCATTTTTGACTTCACTCAAAAGTTAACAAACCATGTTAAGAAGTTGAAAGAATAAGCTAAGTAGTCAGAGGACTTTGATGGAATTCAAGTTGACAACAGCTAATAACTCTTATCCTAGGATGTTCCAGCAATCAGCCATGTCACTAGGGACAATGAGTGTTGCTCTCTGAGAACTCACAGAGCACAGGAAAGAGCCTAAGAGAGTAGTGGGGCAAACGCAAGGAATTTAAAAATGAAGGGACACTTGTCAGTCAACCTAAACCTGGAAAAGGGCTAGGATAATTTTTATAGAATTCCCTTTGTAAATGCGTATGGAAAAGTAACTGACAGCCAGACAATATGGATTGGTCAGGAACAAAGTATGCCATACCTCACTACCCTTCATTTCTGTCTTTGTGAAAGCTGGCCTGGTGGCCACAGGCACACAGGCTCCCAAATCTCCCTGTTGTTGTAAATGCCCTTGTCAGTCTGCAAAGCCCTCGCAGGTAAAGGGCTCCAATCCATACCAACCACCAAGAGAATCGCAGCAGTACAAAGTGCTCTCAAGAGGCAGCTACCAAAGGCCTACTGGAGTCTAGTAAGACACTCAAGCGAGGTCCTGCAAGGCTTTGCCTGCAATCTATCCCATCAGTGTGTTCATGAACAATACAGACCAAAGAGTGAAAGAGGCCATCTGCAGTATCTCCCACGATACCACACTTGGATGAACTGTAGACAGTTTGGTCTGAGATCCCTTAGAGGCAGGTATGTGGACACTTAATAGAGGCACAAAGTAGAAATTATTAGTGGTACCGAAATGAATCCGGGATGTTGTTGCAGAAGGCCAATATAATTCCAGTGTATGCAAGTGCCAGACCTTAGTTGTTCCAGTTACTCTGTGCTAGCCTCAGCCAGCACTTTGGGTCGTATCTTGGACTATATGATTTAAGAACACCAACTGCAGAGGATCCAGAGCACCAACAATTGCCAAACTTAGAAAATGTGACCTATGAAGAGTGATTCAATTAACTGGGTTTACTTTGAAGACTAGGAGAACACAGTAGCAACGTTCAAATGAAGGCACTGTTCATCGCATCTATTGCCAACAAGAACAGTAAGCAATTGACTTAACCGGCAGGGATAAACTCTTGCTGTGATAACTCCCTACTTGTACAGTTCGGCAGTGATATGTGCTGCTCACAAGGCCATGGGATCCCTTTCATTGGAAGCTTTTGAGAGTTAGAGAAACACTTAGTAGTTCGTCTTGGCAGATTTTATCCAATCTCAGAGTAAGGAGATGGACTAGATAAATTCCTGAGATTTCCCTTAATCCAGAGTCCTCTGAAAGAGGACTCCAGCTTTCAGTTACGCTTTGCACACTGTGATTTTGCCAGTGCTACAAAGAAGGAACACAAAAATACGTTTGCCATGTCATCGAAGTGCTGCATGGACCTCAGCTTTATATATTTAATGGACAGTATTTCTCAGAGGAAAGCTGTGCCATATTTCCTGAAAAAGCTGAGACACAGCTTGAACAATTAGATAACTGTGTTGAGACAACTATAGATTCCTCCTTTCCCAGGAACCCCAGCGCGAAAAGCTACGTAAGAGAATTATAAAACATACACACAACCTAATCTACTTTTTTTTGAAAGCTACCAAGATAACGCAACTCCCTCAGCGAGTCTCTATTGTGCCTTATCTATATAAAACCTGTAACACAATAGACAATTTATTAAAAGATTTCAAAATAATTTTAAAAATGAACGGAAAAATTCCACAGACAGCACTTGACATCCTCCCGCTGTCTGGACCAGAGCAAAATCACGCACTGAACGCCAGAGCAAAGTGAGTTTTGCAGCTGAATTCCAAGTCCGCTGCAAAACCTATAAGGTTCTAAACACGTAAATCAAAGGCCCCCAAATTACACACAGCAGAAGGTGGCTGGGCAGACAGAAACACAAGCTGATCTTTACTTCACTTGTGGATCCTATAGGACTAATCAAATTTACTTGTCAGGCCCTGAAAGATCATGCTTTTAGTAAAGCCCAGTAATTCCCAACTTGTTTCTGTGAGAATGGGAAAGCCTATCAGTACTTGATGATAAAAGACATTCCACCTATTAGCTCTTCTTATCAAGATGGGAAAATAGTTCAATATAGTTTACAGAAATGCCACAAATTCCTTCATTACTATGTGGTTTGCAAACAGCCTGTGGTCATTAGCTTTACTTACTTGAGCTGAAGCGTTTTCAGCAAATAACCAAAAGGGATGGTCTCCAGGGATGTTTCAAGAGCACTGCATAAACTATTTCCCTCAGGCTACACAGCAACTGTCTTCAACTTCTGTCTTGGATTTTTCACACAGCTTTTTGATAGCAAGAAACCAGAGGCCCTTGGATAGGTAAAGCAGAGGTGGTACAGAAATAAGCCTAAGTAATTCTGAGTAACAAAAATTGCAAAACTGTTCTTGATTGCTCAGTAGTCCCCAAGGTGGCCTCATCATAACCACACCTGCTAACTTTTTACTCTCTGTTCTAAAGTGAGACTTTTTTTCAGAATATTTTAAGCCTCGTTTAAAATGCGACTTCAGATGCTGCTTAGAGATTCCCAGATGTGGGTTCCTGAAAATCCAAAATCCCTCTGAAAGTTGCTCCACAAATATCCGTGACAGCTGACGTCCATACTGACATAGTAAGAGCCCTTTACCTGAATGCTGACCCTGCACAAAAATGAATCTTTCTCAAGGGAATACAGGAAACTTTCCATGGCTATTTTTCTTTCTTGCACAGGTAGACACCTTCAAGTTACATGGCTGTCCATAGCCAGGAAATTAATTTTCTAGGTGTAGCAATAATTGATTTTAAAAGCAGGCAGGAAATACGACATTTTACGTTCTACATTTTTAATTCTCTTTAATCAGACACATTACAATGCACAGCTGTGTCTTTAGCCAGGTACCAGGGTGTGCTATCTTTCAGATCAGGAAGAGATGATGGAGAACTAGTCCTTCCTCTGATCTTTTAGGTACAACGAGTATTGCAGGTGTTCTAACTGAGGACTATTGCCACATTTAGTACAGCCTTTATAACAACTCGGTCATATCTTTCACTTACTTCTACAAGTGAGATGGCAGTTATTGTGGCTGGGGACCTTACTGAACCAAAGATCATCCATCCTTGCCTTCTGACACATAAACCCCATCATTTCACAGGGTATTTTCAACTGGAGCATTTTAAGAATTTTGAAAATACAATTCTAACTCAATGTAACCATCCCACTAATGATGCAGCTTTCCAGCTCTTTAGTGCTCATTAACAGAGATTGTTTATGAAACAAGTATTTTATTTAATGCTACACAATCTGAATTGAAGGAATAGAACATTTACTTCACCTCAGGCCCAAGCTTTAGGGATACATCCCCAAACATTTTCCAGAGTAAAACCAGATTATCAAATACCAATCAGCGCAAGAAACATCTTTTCCATTTCTACTCAGCGTATTTTTAGACAAACTACAGCATTAGAACATTGGAGTACCTCTCCCCCATACAGCACAAAGGTTGAAAGCGGATTTCTTGCCTTGTGGAGCCAGTTTGTCAGGATGTATGTATTGATAACATTAAAGAAAAATAAATGAATTGTTACATTCTGATGTCAGGTGTACAAGTGCAGTAGTGGATTACGCTGAGGAGAATAACATTATCTATAAAAGTTAAGTGGTATACAGGTTATCCCAGAGTGACTATAATACAGAGAAACTTTATGCCAAAGTAAGTATTTACAGAGATACTGTCACAGCAAAGAGGACAGGAAGCTAGTCTCACAGAAGTAGTTCAATAAAGAGCAAATGAGTGGACGAAGACAAAGGTTTTGACTTTATATAATAAAATACCAAGTGCATTCTTTTAAGTGAATGAGTCTTTGAGACTATGGTCCTAGATTTTAGGAAGCCATTTGAAGGTCAGATGTCTAGTCCTGCTGCATAGCAAGGGTTACTTGGACTGCCAGAATTTTTACATCTGCTGTAAACTCCGCAAATCACAGCAATTCTAGTACTGCTTCTTACTGCAGGGTCAAAACTAAAGCTCTTAAGTAAGCCCCCTCCAAAATGCCAAAGATGGGATTTTGTATAATAGACCTCCTAGCACAATTCAGATGTTTCCCCAGTACTTTTGTGCCGTACATCTGGGATTAGAACACAGCCCAGAACACTTTAGGGGTAATTATGTTTATCTGCTCAAATGTTCTTGGCCAAAGTTATTATCCAGCTTTTTCTTGTCAATGCAACTTTAATCACATCCGATTTCTTTAAGTAGCCATATTATTTTAGTTACTTTGGCTCTTTTCCAACAGGCTTATTTTAAGCTGGTTGTGAAGGAAGGTTATTAATGGCTGGCTATTTTACGTATTCCTTCAAGAGAGAAATAACCAGACACATTTGAGGGGGAACATGTGTGGCTGACTGCTCAAAATATCATTAAAAATATTTTAAAATCCAGTTTTCAACGAAGAGCAGAGTTGCCTTAACCTAGCATTTGGCAAGCGTTTTTCAAGCCAGCACTTCAATCCTGCCACCTCTCAAGCTTCCTCAGCCATCTACCTGAATAAAAAGGATAACAAGCATAACCAGAGCTCCTCCAGTGCATGACTTCAAGGAACATGATCCCTCACAGTAAAGGAATCCCATTCGAAATGGCTTGCAGTACTTAAGACTCCAGTACACAGGACAAAAACGTAGGAGGAAGTCTCATGATCCTCATGCAGCTGCTCAGGGGTGTGTTGCACCTTGAGCCATCAGCTTGACCACTAGTGGCTGGGCTCAAGCAGGCAGCATACTGGACAGTAAATCTGAGCAGCTTCCCTCTCCACTTTAAGATTAATTTACTGTAATGTACATTACTTGCAGTGGAATGATACTGCTCATGTTTTGGCAGGATGGGGAAAATTCCACTTTTGTCTTTTTCATTATTTTATAAGGCAGATAATGCAGGAAGGTGAAACAGAATTTCTACAAGGAGTTAATCTGTGATATTGTAAAATCAAAGTACTACTTTATTAAGTGAGTTATTTTACACAATATGAACATCAATATAATTACAATTGTAAAAAATTTTTTATAACAAGTATGGACTGATTTTTTTAGGATTTCCAAATAGGGCACAACTGTACATTTACACAGAATTGTCTTTGCATGAAGCCCAAGAGGGAACAGCATAAAAATATGAATGTTTCTGTAGCCCCTTCATTTTTGCTGATCAACAGTTTTAGAAAAGCAGCTGCAGGTTTGTTATGTAAGGTCTGACAGTAGAAGAGTCAATAGGTGTCATGACTTCACCTATAAAAAACAAGAACAACTCGGTTAAGCTGAACCATTACACAATGCTGGTTACCTTTGCATGAATGAAATACCATACTACTGCTTTTTGCCTCATTTCAGCCTGTTATTATAATCACTTTCAGTTAGAGCCTAACAACTGGCTACTGGGAAATCTCTTCTACAGTTAACACAGAAATTCACAGATTTTTCTGCATTCACTTGCATAGCTTCAGGAACAAAAAGGCCAGATTGTTGGAAATATACTAAATGACTGTTTCCATTACATGTTTTGTAGCAACAGACGGATTGTACTTCTGTATTTTGTTCAAAGCAAAACTACCACTTCAAAGCAAGAACTAAACAATGACGTATTCCTACAACACTAAGAATGACCATTTGAAATAACATTAATCCCTTTTAAAACAACCTCTGGGCACAGTGAAATGCCACAGCCATTTCACCCATGTAAGAGCTAGCTTGCTTCTTTCTTCTACTTTTAACAATTCAGGGGCATAACTTTAACCTACAGTAGTTTTCATATTAAAAGAACTGAAGCAAGTTTTAAGTCCCAGATGTTGGTAGTAAAAAACCCAATTTATAATACACCTTGCTCAGACAATCAATTAAAAATTAAGGTAATGACCTGTAGACAACTTTATGCCTGAACATCAGCCAGTTCTGGAGGAAGTGGAGTCTTAGGATGCTTGCTTTCAAAGTGCTGTTTGAAGGTCTTGGGATCCGGCATTTGAGTCTGATCAAAGAGAGACATTAAACTTTATGCACAGTGCAAGAGTTAAATAATACTACAAAACCTAATCCCCGCTATATTTTATTTTCTTTCCCCGGAAGCCAACTGCCTCCTTGATGACACTGCTCTAGTGACAGAAGCACCACTAGTTTAGCTGCAGGGTAAGATGGAGTATTTAACCACCTATTTTCAGAGGTGCCTTTAAACACTACTATCACGCTTGTTTTGAAATGTCCATCAATGGTGTTATTCTGGCTAAGTATCTCCCTGCACATCTTATTTCACAGGCTGGTTTGGTGGAAAACCTACCTCCTTATAATTTTCTTTTTCAACATCTAAAAAATAAACATTTATCCTTTTCAGAATCAAATCTTCACGAAAGCTATTTCTTTAGTCTACCAATGGGCCAAGAAGTTACACAGCATGCACCGATTCTCTACTTGGCACAACCCATCTCAGACCTTTGCAACGACACAGTTGCAGGCATCCACTGCCCAAAGTGATTGATACTACAGCCCGATTTCACAACTAGAGGAGCTGGTTACAAGTACTTAAGTAAGCAACCCTTAATTTGGAATCTTATTTAAGGCATTTAAAGTGGCAGATTTATTCTGGGACTGACCATTGGAGCGAAAATGGCAAGTTTATCCTTCAGCTCCAAAAGAAGCATTCAGGAAAACCAGCCAGAAGGAAAAGTACAATCTGTTTAGTACTCACATTTCTGTTTTCTTGTCAAGTAAGTGGTTCTAGCAAAAGTTACTGTGTATCAAGCCTACATTAGACCTTTTGGCCCCACCGCTGTTCCTCTCTACAGCAACATGGATAACCACTGATTCCGAGACCCACCGATTCCATCACAAAGAACATATGCTTCCATGTGGAGACTAAACAGGAATCAACCGCACAATTCTTACATTTTCTATCTCGGACTAACAGCACATGCAGACCGCTGTAACACAAAAGGCAAAATAACTACCCAAAACAGACCTGTACGTGACCTCTCAGATTTTCTATCTCAGTTACCAGTACATCTGAGCAATCTGTAAGCAAGTCACATAATAGATGCAAACGCTTCTTATAGCAACAAGCTAGACAACCGCTTAAGTATTTTAGTTTCCACTATAAAATCTTCTAAAAATCTTGTTCTAGTGAGGAAGACAGCCCTCTCCCTACAATACTATTTTGACTTCAGTTCCTCTTACCCTACAGACAGTGCAGGTATATATCAAGGCAGCCTTGGCTGCAGCCTTCTGATCATGTCCTTGTTTCTTTTTTTGCTCAGCTTGCTTTTTGGCATTTTTCTGCTGCGACTGAATCTTCTGCTGTCCACGAGCCATATCTACAAACAAAAAGAAGACATTTAGTCTACAAACATGAGAAACTACTGCTGCTATCTGACTGAGGAGCCGTAACCATGAGCACAATGCAGTCATGCGCTCTGTCCACAAAGCCTACAACTCCCATAACTCAAACACAACAGACATCTGTTCGAACTCTTTGCTATGTAAAGCCTCTGGGTTCAGTATCATTCTTAAAATACACACCAGAATTATTAGGCCATTCTAAGGTGTTTCCCTCTACTAAACTTCCAGCTCTACTTTTGAAAAGTGTTTTCAACAGTCAGAATAATTAAGAGTTTCCTTTACAGTTAATAGAAATTTATTCTCTATTTCAAAAGGTACCCAAAAATTCAGAGGTTCTGTTTTTTGTGGGTTTTTTTAAATTAAAGCTTAAGACTCAACCTTTATCTCTGGAACTTGAAACAAGTTTCAAGAAAGGCAAATCAAAGTATTACCCAAGGTGTATTACTGTCTTCTGTTGTAGCTGCTTGTGAGCTGCTTTGGAGTTGGGAACACCAAAAAAAATAGGTTCCACCTCTTTATTGAAGGTGATTTTTACAGGTGGCTATTGTGTGCATTTATGTGCATATGATTTCTTGAAAAGAAAACAGACTGCCCCCATCAGAAGCCATTACTCCATATAACACAGGAGCACAAAGGAAGCAAATGCTATTGCCATACGCCACTACGAGGTCCACCAGAAGACAAAATGAGACAAGTGTGTCACAATCCAGGCAGCGTCAAGACATTGCATTTCCCAGCAGCGCACTCCACCTGCACGCGGCCCACCAGGACACCCAATTCAGTCTGCACCCCACCCCCAGAGCAGACACCAGACAGGATTTGGGCACACCAACAGAGGGGGATTCAGTGTGTGGTTATATAACCCAGTAGCCCAATTTCTGCTATTGTCTCTCTCTCAGTCCCTCACGGCCCACACACGGTTCAGTTGTGCAGCTCTCTCAGAAGCACAACGCTGACTGCCCAAGCACAGGACAGCTAGCGAAGTCCATTGTTCTCAGGACAACTTGTAAAGTCCCATGTTCCCAGGAGGGCAGCAGCCTGGTCACCGCCCCTCTGGGAAACCTGGGCACTTGTCCCACATCTGGTACTTGTGGGACAGACAGACACACTGCATGGCTACACCAGGCCTGTCATGCGATCCTTCCCATCGGGACAGGTGGCCGCCCACTGCGAGAGAAAGGCCTATCCAAACAGTGACTGACCTCTAGTAAATATGTGCGAAAAGCCCTTAAAATGGTTATGAAAATGAAGTTTCTATGAAACATCAACAACACACGAAAATTCACTGGTATTGGGGGAATTTTTGGACATGTGCCTAACGTGTGAGCAAAATGACGGCCCTGAGACCCAGAACAGTTCTTGTGGATTGAGAGGCACCTCTCAGGCCACAGCCCGGTTCTTTCAGGGCATCAAAAACCACCATGTAACCCTCTACAGAAGTATCACACTACATCTTCAGTGTTCCCTCCTCTTCCCTCATCAGTTTCTCTAAAAGAGAATTCAGAGGTCCACACAGCTAATAAAATTGAACACAACACAAATTCCATTAACAAGCAGACAGAAATACATGTGGCGTCCAACACTCTCCATAAGATAAAATACTCAATGTCAGTAAGACTAAAAGTGCCAGTCTATGTTTCAGTGGATACTACAACTACTCCAGAACACCCCAGCCAGGGCCTCACACTGTTTATATACAGCATGGCTCAAACAGAACACTGGATTCCCACTTAAAATTTAAAAAAAACTGAATTAGATATATTGCCAATAACTTTGCATACACTAGAAGGAACAGTAGGTTTTATTTCACTTCTATTTCACCAGCACTACAGCAATCGTCCAAAAGTCAGAGGAGTCCTGACAGAAAATATACAGATGTAACAAAAAAGAATTCTTTTCACAAAGCGTTTGCATATTACTTTGTATTTTAGTGCCTTGATAAGTACTACACTACAACAGCCAACTACACTGAGCTTTTATGTACTTGGCAACTGCTGGTTTTAGTTAAGTCGCAGACAAGAAAACATGACCACAAACATTTGCTCAAAAATATCAACCACCATACAATGCCCGAGACCAAAAATCCGAGAGTTTAAATACTGCAAGTTACATTAACACAGCTGAAACAGAGAAAATGAAGGTTTAGGCTATTATTATTCTAAGAAAATGACAAAAAAAAAAATCCCAAAGCTCTTTTAAAAAGAACGATGAGTTAGTCTACAAAGCCAAATCAGTAATTTCAATTGCACAACGCAGGTAAGTGTTGTTTTCCCTATCAGGCACACCCTCACAGAGTCCAGCAGACCAGCCGGCTGTCTCCAAATAAAGAACGCGCGATCACGCAGGAAACCGAACACACGGAAAAAATCTGCTGCCAAACCGTAACGGGATTTTTTTGCTGCCAAATCATAACAGCAGCAGAAGCACGGGCACCGTCGGGAAGCGGGGCTGAACCCCGCCACACAGCCATGCCTCACGCGGGGTCATTTCCCTGTAAGTAACCAGAACCCGAGCGGAGTTTCAACTCCTAAAACTGGACACCGACAGCTGCTTCCGCTGTCACTTCCAGAGACGCACAGCACCTCGAG